>VYZP01040411.1:3843-72295 GCA_013400635.1 Hypocryptadius cinnamomeus
ATGCAGAGCTGACATTTAAAGCAGATAGTTGGCCTGCCTGGTGTTCTGTCTACTGTGTTTTCATTTGTTGCTGCATCTGACAATCTGACTTAGAGCTCAGACTTTAAAAATTAAGTAGCTCTTTGTCTATGCTTCTGTCATGGCTGACAACAGGTACTATGCAGGATGCTGTGAAGAGATTATATTTACATCTGTTCTTAAATGCTCAGGTTCTGTGTTCTTACATGCACAAAAGGGAATATTCTGTCTCTGATTTGGGTTTTGCCTATTATTCCATTGTCAGTAAGTGTTATCTAGTGGAAGACACTTGATGACCTGAGGAGAGAAAGGACTGGGCTGGCAGGGGATTGTGGCCTGCAGTCAGGTTTGTTGCAAAAGGCTTGGCTTATTGGGTCTGGCACTTTAGTTTGGGTCTGGCCCAAGGCCATGGGTTACTGTTGGGCAGAAGAATGTAGGAATGTCTCTGCACACTAGTACAGGGAGATAATATCTGAAAGAAATAATATCTGAAATAATCTGAAGTGCAAAAGGATAAAATCCTAGAATGGATACGGCTCACAGAAAAATGTAAGGCTGCTAAGTTGCTGTGTTCTCTAGGGTACTCTGCAAGGAAGGTGGAACAATGTTGAATCTTGACATTAATTTTGTTTCATTCTTCTTGTCTCACAAATTCATTTTGATATGTTTCTGTGATTAAACACTATCTGTTATCATGGTGTAAAATATCTCTAAGAGTTAATGCTGGAACTGACCACAGGGGAGGTAATTTGCATTGGATAAGCAAATGTAGAAAATACTGGTTTATACTTGAAAATTAATAAAAAGTGATTTTCATGCTGTTTCTTCTTTAATGAGAGTCTTTGAATTATGTCAGCATTTTGTGTCAGCTGTTGGAAATTGTCTTACATTTAATTTCCTAAAATGTTGTTGAATAACTACAATGATATGCACAATTTATTTTATTAAGTCAAGATGTGGAAATGGAAAGCAAAGAATTTGAAACTCTGGGGAGGTGATAACATAATTGGTAACATCAGTTTGGATTTAATTAAGCTTTTAAAAAGCTTAAGAAAGAATTAACACTGCATTTCTTACTGCTTTAAAATAGACGTAATACCATGATACAATAGAATTTCTTAGGTTGTAATGATTAGGGGTTTTGAGATGAGAGAGGGCACAATTTCCGTGTAAAACCAAGGAGAGAGAAATCTCTACTGCTTTGTTTATAGAGCTTACCTGCTTGGTGTTGTTTTACACCATGGAGTTGATCTAACAGGAGTGTTAGGCAGATGAAATTGCATGAAAGAGAACAGTTTCAAAGATGAGACAGAAACAAGTTGTCTCTGAAATGTCCTAATTTTATTAAAAGGAGTAAAAAATTACAGATGTTCTAAGCTTGGAGAATGCTGTTACTCATGTGGCTTTACCCAACTGGAAGTTTTCCTTTAACGCCAGAACTTGGAATTAAAGGTATTGAACAGACTCAAGAGGAAGAAAATGTCTGGGCCTCAACTGAGGGAAGATGCTGTGAAAGAGGTACTGAGTGTAATTTACTGGGATATTCCAGGAGAAGTTGGTGTTTAAATAAGATGCAGTTCTGAGTCTCTTTCTTATGGTCTTCAGGTAAATCAAGAATACTTGAAATACTTGCTGTACATGTTATGGGTGCCTTCCATTAATCATTAGTCCAGTGCCTGTGAAAACTTTTCTAACAGGGGCCTGCTCAGTTCTTGGGGTTAGGAAGCCCAAGGTTCAGTCCAGCAGCACTTGTCCTCTTCAAACACACATGAAAGGGGTTGAAACATGGGACCAACAGGTGGTACAGGAAAAGTGTTACAGAGATGTCCAAAACCCAACGGGTAATTTCATTATGGGACCAGAGGTGAAACCATTAGGAGCCACAGATAAATGGCCTGGTATGAGAAGTAAGAACCATGGAATCACAGAATATTCTGAGTTGGAAGGGACCCAGAAGGATCATCCTGTCCAGCTCTTGAAGTGGGTGGCCCACAGGGATCAAACCCCCAACCTTGGCATTGTTAGCACCGTGCTCCAGCCACCTGAGGTGAGAGGTCACGTTTGTTACTGTCTCAGCACCTCACAAAATAGGTGTTGAGTGCATGTTCCTGCAGCCCCTTCTGTGCTCAGCTTGCTAACAGGTTTAGTTTGCAATAATTCCAAACTGCTCTGTAATTTTGTTCCACCTTCAGTGTGCAGTGAATTCTGTAGGCTCTGCCCTGTGAGCATTTGGGTGTACAGTGTGTCTGCTTGCCTTCAGTTGTTACGGCCACGTAGCAGACACCCATTGTGATGAGGAATCAGGTGTAGATTTGGTCTGGCCAGATTTGATTTGAAGCACTCCTTCAAAAGCCCAAGTACACATAAAACAAGCAGCAATGCATCTTCAGCTCTGCCACTCTGGACCCACAAGCAACAAGCACACGCTGGCTGGAAGCTGTGGTAAAAGTCTTATTAAGAAATATGTCTTCTGCAGTGGCTACCTCTTACTTTATATGTTGTAATCAAAATCCCCCCTGCAGCTCTTTTCAGGCTGTTTAAAGAGCTTGATGGCTGTACTTAGGGGAAAGAGGGCTTGGCACTCCTCTGCTTAGTAATGTTCTGAGCTGAGACCGGGTGTCAGAGCTGCTCTTCTGTATGGCAAACTGGCAATGTGACTTCTGTGGATTTATTGACTTATGAGTGAATAGTGAAATGAGTAAGAAACAGCTATTCTGAAGGAGACATATGCTGTTTTTTTTGATGAGGTGATTGAAACCAGATGGACAAGCTTTAAAGAGGCCCTCAGTAAAGCAGACCCTTCTAAGTAATTATGACACATGTTAATATAAATTAGAGTTATTTCAGTGTCTATTCTTTCCAGGAATCTCTAAGATGTCTGAAATAGTGATGAAATAAGTAAGAAAAGTTAGTAAAATGACAGCCTGCTTGCTTGAGTCAATATGCTTAAGAAATTTCGGGTTTCATCAGTCTTTTCAAGGGGATGATAGAAAAAGCAAGGAAGGACGCTACTGAAAATGTTGCATAGTTTAATCTGGAATTATTTTTCTTTTTGTCAGCTATAGAATGTCTGAGAAATCTAACTAGCAATTTGTATAATACCTTGGATCAAATTCTAAACTGTATGCAGAGAAGGGATGCTTTTGAAGACAGGATATGAATTGCTGTACTTGAGATTTGGAGAAAGGGATTAGCATTTTATCTAGGATTGTATAAATGGCCATGACGATCCCATGAATATAAGCAGCTTAGAACATCTTTGCACATAAGTGATGGGAGATTTCCCCTAGTGCTGGTAATGTTACCACATGAGGAAGATAGTGGGAGACTCACATAAGCCTTTTTACATCTCCAGCCTATACAGCAATCTAAGGTTTTGTGGCCCTTGATTCCAGAAAGCAGTCACTGCTCCTGGGTGTGAATTTTGTGCAGTGTCTACCTGCAGCTGTTGTAGCATGAAACTTGTCATAACCTGCAGGCCTACCTGAGAACAAAACTGTTGGACAGAGAGGCCATTCAGTTCTCCTGTGTGGGTTTGCCTACCTCTGCATACCTTGCAGCTCTATGAGTGATATTATGTCAACACACACTCAGTGATCCAAGCTAGAGCTCCACGATGTCTGGATGCAAGTCCCTCTTTAATTAAATCTTCACATTAAAAATATGTATATTTTAAAATTTGCACTTTCTTAAGTGTTTGAAGGGTTTGTCTTCTGTCTCCTTGGCATTGTCATTAAGACAATGTGCATGTATGGCATTTTATAAGCCTTGGTGCTGGGAAGTGCTGGTACCAGAACTGGTGGATATGCAGACATACTTCAGGTTCCAGCCAAAGCTGGGATTGGGATATTAAAGCCTCCTTAGCCAGGCCATAAACCACCTGCTTTCTCTGCAAAAACAGGGGTATCATTCAAGTGCCCAGAAAATAAGTAAAAATATGTTAGGTAAAATTAATATTTCAGTCCTGCCAGCAATTTAAATCTACCCCACCTAAGCAGTTAATGCTGGCTCTCATTTTATGTAGTTGAAATCAGTGGAGTTGTGGCAGCCAATTACTGCCAGGTATTCCTGTGTTCTGTGCCTCCAGCAGCATGGCAGCAATACTGGTACAGGCAGTGAGTTCTGCAGACATTTACTAATCAAAGTAAATAGCAGTAGACAATCCAAATGAAAAGAAGATGAAAAAAATTACCCTGCACACAATTTCCATCTCCTCTAGTTGCAAGTACCAAGACCAGACTGGGTTTTAGCTGTAACTTGTTTGTGATTCATCATCTGAGGATTTGAAGACAATTTATCTACTTAGATGCTGGTGACTGGAGACCTCAGGTGACTGGGACTACGACTGTCAAGGCCATCTTCTTTGTCCTATAGGACATTTTTCTATTAGTCATTCTAAGGTTTTGCATGTTTGACCCAGATTTTCAAAACCTGGCAACCCTGGACATACATCTTTATTCTCTGCATATGTGTGAGCATGTATGATGAGTGCCTCTCATCCAAGAAGCATTGCACGCTCTAAAGTTTGACAGGAAAGGTTTAAAAGAAAAATGAAGTGAAAAAGAGGAAGAAGACTGTTTTTATAAAGATCAGCACCTGAATTATTGTTTTAAAGTTGTTCTGCTTAGTTGTGCCCTCCAACATTACAAGTCCACAAGTGGGGTGGTTTTGGTAGCTTTAATGGAAGTCACTTTGAATTATGCCATAAACTTTAATTATGTCCTTAACTCTTTTGTTCTATAGTCTTCAGTAAAATACAAGCATGTGCATGGGGATTACTCATTGGAGTGAAAAAAAAATGAAGGACTGTGCCTTTGAATTAAGTCTAAAAGTTAATGTTTCAAGATGAACTTTCTAAACATAGAATGAGAGCTGGGCTGCTCTGTAAACAAATATGCTCTGAAGAGTGTAAAGATAAATCAGCTTCCCTAGTCACTTTTGCATTTCTGTGAACCATAGAGTACAGCGAAAAGAGGAGGCCAGAAGGCTGCTGCTTGTTGTGGAATGTATAACACCCATTAAGTGCCTAATTTGCAAGAAGGAGTTGCTTTTGGAAATTGCTAGTCATGAATGTCCTGTCATCAGTGTCCTCCTTCACCCTGTTCGTGCTGTGGGTGGTAACGTGAAGACTGACTAGTGCTGGCTTGCCTTTAGCCAACCACCTGCTCCTGTCCTGATATCCAGCTGGGAGACTGGCATGGCTGGAGCTGTGGGTGAGCCAGAGCTCCACCAAGTGTCAACATGCCTGGGTTTACTTCATCCCAGTCAGTGGCTCTGTTCCTATATGGGCTTCTGAATTAAATTTATATACACCAGCAAGGAAATGGTGAAGCCACTCACTGGCTTTGTGCACTTATTATCATTTTGCTTCAGCAGCTGCCTTTGTACTTTAGGCAACACCATCTTCCAAGGTGACGTTAGCTGTGTTGTTATAGCACTAAATCTAAGTGTTAGACATAACTGAGTCAAGTGTGCAAAACTGAACATGTATTTTTATTGTGAAAAACAATTGTTGCTAAATAACTATCTCACAAGGAAAATGTAATTATGAAGATTCTTTTCCAGCTCCTGCTCTAATTGAATGAACAGGATTCTTCTGTACTTCTTTGCAGACATGAGCTGTTATTGAATTACTGCATTAACTTGGGGTAGCTGTTTTACCTTTGCCCCACTCAGCAAAAGAGCTTTCAGACTTTTGAACTAGAAATTATATATTATCTCAACAGGACACGGGAGTGGTTTTAAACTAAAAGAGGGTAGATCTAGGCTGGATAAAAGGAAGAAATTTTTTTGTGGTGAGGATGGTGAGACAGTGGAACAGTTTGCCCCAAGAAATTGTGGATGCCCCTTCCCTATAAACATTCAAGTTCAGGTTGGTGGAGCTCTGAGCAACCTGATCTAGTTGAAATGTCCCTGCTTATTGCAGGGGTTTGGACTAGATGACCTATCTGACCCAAATTATTCCATGATTATCTTTGTCCTTCTAACTAGAATGGTGTTCATGAAAGAATTTGAGATTGATGGTATTTTAACTATATTCATTTTACCTTGTCTTGTTGATGCAGTACCTGCCAACCAAAATTGAACAGGGCTGGGAAGAAGCTTTCTTTTTAACAAGTATTCATTAATTCTTGCGTAGAAGAAGGTTCATAAATTCTGTTTACATGGCAGTGTCATCAGCAGATTCCTCCACGCACTCCTAAGAGTTCAAGTTTTGCTGAAAAGGTCAAGCAACAGCTCCTCGAGCAGACAAACTTTCCAGGCTATTCTTTTCATTATGTGTTGGTTGGCTTTTGGCATTTTTAGTTGCTGTGGCATCTACCACAAATAATAATAATAATAATAATAAAAAAGAATAGCTGGAGAAATGCATTGCTTGGCTGAGCAAGTTCTCGAGGCTCAGGGCCTGGCAGGTGCATGAGGTGCATGTTTGCAAAGTCTCTCATGCCAAACTCCGCTGCTACGTGACACGTTCCCTCCTCAGGATTCTCTGTGCTGTAGGCACTGCTGCCATGGAGGCCAGAAAGCAGCTGAGTGCCCAGGTGTGCAGCCTTGCCATCCAGCCTGCGGCAGGGAATGCCAGTCTGCTGCACTGCCACCTGCCTAAGTCCAGCCAATAAGGCCACGGCTATTGTCCATTTAATTTCCAATGGACTTTGTCCTTCTCTCCTGAAACCACTGCCAACCTTGCCAGCAGTCTCAGCTGGTAAGGCCAACACCTCAAAATTAGAGGAAACAGAACACAGGACTTGCACTCTGACATGGCCTGGCTCACTGCCCTGTAAGGAGAGCTCTCCACTAAAATCTAGAGAGGGAATGGAACTACATCATGAAGAAGAGGTCTCTTCAAACAAATATAAGTCCAAACATCTCATTTTGAGTTTTTGTGGGCAATGGTGTGTTTTCCACCGAAGAGGATGTGCCCACAGAGCTTTCTTCTCTCATTGGCTGAGAGCCATTTCAGGTCAAACAGGCTGAGAGTGATGGAGATGCTATGCTGAAAGAAAGGAGAACATTGACAAAACCTCTATTTTAATCAGGGTTCTCCACTGCAATAAGTGGATTAAAAAAATCTCTATTTAAGAATTGACTGTGAAGCTAACTTTATGTGTTTTTTGTAACTTTGAACCAGCCCTGGCTTTCTGTATCACTTCTGGCTACCTCTGATATAGAATCATAGAAGGAGGGGAAAGATATTGGTCCTACTGCATGATCTTAGTTCTTTCTAGTATTATTGGATGAATCATTTCCTTATCAAATAGAACTTGTTCTGTACTAGACATTTCTACCAAATTTTCATTTGGTAAAAGGTTGCAGGAGGCTTTCAGCAGGATTTGGAGCTATTCACTTGTTCCTTTGACTAACTATTGTGTTGGTCACCTGTTTTCAGAGGTGAATATTTTAATACAATCTTGACATTTTAACTTTTGAGCAATTTTTTTCCAGCCTCCATGCAGACTTCTAACATGGGGATTGCAGCTGGACATTTATCTTGCATGCTTAGGGCTTGTCATGATAAACTTCCCAAGAGCAATTTCTTTCCCACTGAGATATAGCATGCCAAGAGAACTAACGGCACTCACTTAATCCATGGTTATCTTGGTCAAAGAAGAAAGAGACCAAATTACTATCTTCACTAAGAAAAGCCAAATACTAAAAAGTAACAGACAGTGGAATAAAGTGGATAAGATTAAATTAAAATATGTTATCCAAAATATTGCAGCACTGGAAAGAGATTTTAGAAAGCATTATGGTTATGTTAAGCATGTCATTTAGGGATAAAAATGTATAAGGCAGATGTGATTCTTCCCATCTAGCCATTACATTTAGAAAGATTTTGTCAATACATTTGCAGTGCATTGAAAGTAACAGCCAAGACTGTTTAACCAGAATTGTGAAAATATCTCACTTTGCTCTTCAGTGGAATTAATGCCATGGGGGGGACATGTCACCATTTTTGTCAGTGAGAACTCTTCTCAAATGGGAAAAAAAATCAATTCTATAATTAATACAAAGTATTTTCACGGTTTTCTTGGGGGAAACTATAAACAGTGGGCAAAGAAAACCATCTCCATCTGGGAGAGAATAATGTTTTTCACAGCAAAGGATGTACCTCTGATTTGCACTGAAACCACTGTCAGATTCCAGTCAGAGAGGAAGATCTCCCTGCTACTTATTCAGAGGGCACAAATTAATCTGTAAAGCCCTGCATGTTGCAATAAGGCACAGAACCCCCAAACTTTTGTACAGGTAG
The DNA here is from genome assembly GCA_013400635.1 of Hypocryptadius cinnamomeus. Lineage (NCBI taxonomy): Eukaryota > Metazoa > Chordata > Aves > Passeriformes > Zosteropidae > Hypocryptadius > Hypocryptadius cinnamomeus. The sequence goes on from VYZP01040411.1 coordinate 12,116, forward strand.
CAAGGGTACTTGCTGCTTTTCAGAGAATTTCTGAATTCTCTGAAATCTGGGAGGTTTATTTTCTTCACATGGTGCTGTGTGTTGTGTTATCCATCTCCACCCTCAGAGCTGATAGAGTTTAATTCACCCCATCATGGCACTTGTGGTTTCTTCCCCGTGTTGCACCCTATCAGTGAACTCTGCAATCCTGCAGTGTCTGGCACTGTCAGTGACACTCTCATTTTCACTTAAATCCAGAATAATAATGTGTTTGTTGGTTTGTGAACCCTTTGTGGCACCCCTCACCTTGAGCTGCACCCTGTACACAAATTCAACATGTGTAGCTACCAGGGATGAGCAGATGGTAGGTCACTGCTCATCTCTCATTAAGGCAATTAGTGACCTGTAGGAGATGATCAATCAGGGATTTTATCCATCTCGACGCCGGTGTCTGGTTGCCTGTACCGAAGGATTCTGTTTACAGTCCAGTTCTTAATTTCTCCCATTGCTGCTCATCATTATTATTATTATCCAAAGAGCCTTTTTGCTTCTGTTAGCAAAACCAGAATCCCCCATGCCTCAGTTTTAGCAGCTAATGTCCACAATAGGGGCAACTGATCCAGCACAGGAGTTAAATATAACTGTGTCTAGTGAAAGGGGAAGATTTAATGGGAAATGGTTGGCATTCTTTCTTCCTAAAGGCATGGAGAGGGAGGGGGAAGAGAGAGAGAGAGGGAGAGAGAGGGAGACGTACACAGACAGACACACACGCATCCCATAGTGAGGGCAGAGGCAGAGAGCAGGCAAGGCAGAGAGGGAGAGAGGGGAGAGAGAGAGCCCCAGAGCAGCCTTGTGCCTGTGAGCTGGGATCTGCCAGGGCAGAGCCAGCATGTTGGTCCTCAGCCCGCTTGTCCGGGGATCTTACCTGCTGCTTTTCTTCTGCTTTGCTTTGTCTCAGACTGCGTACGCTGACAATGTCTTCTCACTTTCAGCAGGTAAATTGCTTTAAGTCGTTACTTTTCCTCGCTTGGAGCACTCTGCACCCTGATTCTTGCACTTTCTGGTGATTGGGAGCACAGAAGGAAAAAAAATCCCTTCAAATTGCAGATCTCGGCTGAGGGATTTTGCATTGCAGATCTGCTCTGCTACAAGTCAGGACATTTTGTTGCTTGGTCGGTTTTGCTTTTTGCTTTATAATTTCTGGTTTTAAACCCCTCCCTTCCCTTCCCTATGAGAAATAATGGGCAAGATCCCCGGCTGTTCAAAAATGCTTTTTTTCCATTGGCCTCTGTGGTGCTGTGCTAAGGCATGGATCTGGCCCAATTAGTTTATTCCTTGCATGTCTGCATGTTTCTTTCTATTTTGGATGAGTTTAGGCAGAATACAGCAAGGGAAAGAAAATGAATCTCAATGTATATCTGCTTCTATAAATAAAGCCCTGACCTCAATGAGTGCTGCTGGAGCCCGACTGGATGTTAGCAGAATAAACATCATCTGGCTCTGGCTATGACACTAACAAATACTCGGATGACTTACATAGCAAACAAGAGCCCACTGCATGGAAAATCCCTGCTAGGCAAAGACAAAACAAATTAGTTGTCAGCTGAGCCAGGGCACTGGAAATCCCTCTTAATAGATTTTACAGTTTCAGCAGTAAATCTTCCCTTCGGTCACATTCTGTGCGAAGGAAGGGGAAAGGCAGAGAGAGCTCTGACTCCATCTTCCTTGAGGAACTTTCACCAATTTATGGCAAATTGCTGTCTCCCACCTTCTGCCTGTTATTCTGTTTCAGTACAGATGCTTCTAACTAATGTCCTGTGTTCCTTCAGTGTTAGATATGAGATGGCTCAGCTGAGGTTGGCAGGTCAGGGCCTGCTATACCTATAGAACCTCCCCGTGGCTTTCACAGTGATCAGTGGGCTGCATATTTTAAGTCTGTACATAAAAACAACCCTAGACATGGACTTAAAGGCACACAGCCTTTCTTGCTCTCAAATCCCTCTGCTGTACCCATGGAGCCAAATGGTTTACCTTCAAGTCCTCTAAGATGCTGAAAAGCCTTTAAATTTGTTACCATTTCTTTTCAATTGGGATGTGCTTTTTCCATTACGTTGAGCTTAGTTAACGGTGAGATACAGGAATCACCAGGATTTATATTCCCTAACATACTCCAAATTGCTTTGCAATAATATCAGACCTCAAAACTTGTTTTGAAGACCTTTGTGTTTCTTTGATGCTTGTAGATGACACACAGGCAAGCAAGAATGTGATGTTTCCATTGCCTTCTCCTGTGCCACACACTTGTGTGTCTATAGAAGGCATTTGAGCTCTCCTGTGAAATAACAGTTCAAATAACCTGCCCCTAAAAAGAAGGAAGACTTGTCATCTCTGCTGAAACCATAGTAGAAGAGGTAAACATGAAGGAAAATTCCAGAGCCTGTTCCTTGTAGTGGAGCATTTTCCACAGGGCAGTCCTGGGCTCTTGTCTGCAAGACCCCATTGGGCAGCCCCCACCCCACAGTCTGCTCCATGGCAAAGTCCCACGCTCTGTTCTTCTGGCCAAGACACTGAAAATCACCTTTATACCCAACAAGCTCTTAGTGACGCTCCTGCCATGTACGAATTGTCAATGTTTGCTTGATAATATGTGGAAAAAATAGCAGCTGGCCAAAGATTCTGCCATAATCCCACAGCCCCAGGGCTGGATTGAGACATACCTATGTGTCATTATTACTTGCTAATCAGGGCTATTTGGTATTAAAAACATATAATAAGGTATTCCTTTAGTGCTTTGGTTGCATCTGCATTTTAAGAAACTTCTAAGAAAAAAAGCAGTACGTTCTGATTTTTCTGGTAGAAATCTGACAGTTGGCACAGAAGATGAATTAATTCCATTTACACTGAAGGTGAATTAATTCTGCTTACATTCTCAGTTATTTTAGTGGTTTCTCAAATGTTCTCTGACTGTCAGCTGAGTCAATTATTTGTATTCAGCATCAGGATGCAATTTCACATTTAAAGAATGAATTTCAGCAGTGCACTTTCAAACTCTGAAACTAATCCCATTTAGCAGAGAGAATGCTCCTAAGCAATGGCTTGTCTTTCCTACAGTTGGGAAAAAACATTCAGGTATTTTCCAGGTGTGTCTGGAAACTTCTAGCCTAAAAGTACTTTTGTTTCTGTCCTCACACATATTTGCATAGCAATGGGTCACAAATAAAAAGGCTTACTGGTCCCAAAGCAGCAACTAGAAAGCAAAGGGGAAACAGCCTGTAGGGTGGAAAAGTGCTTCTACAATAATTGGGGAAAGAAGAAAAAGCTGTATCTTTGTTTTCTGCCAATTCCACCTTAGAGTTCCATCAGCCTCAAGCAACAGTGCATCCTTGTTTCTAGAAGTATTTTGAGTGTCACGTCAGCTGCAAAGTGTTGAGTCTCGCAACACTGAAGCATCATTTCTGGAGAAAATGTTCCAGGGAATGATATTATAACATATTATAACAGCATCTAGATGTAGTTCCACATGGCAGTGAAGACCCCCAGGATAGGTAACTCAGCTCCTGGAGACAGCAGGTTATTTTCAGGGTAACCTGTCATACCCCACCCTTACACCACTTGTGTTTGTGGTGTCATTTACATCTATTTTTCAGAGCTCTGCCCTACTGAGGTTCCTGAACTGCTGCACTCACATGATGAAGGCATGAGTTCTGTAGTCATTTTTAGTAGGGTTGTATGAACCAGTCTGGACCTTGTAAGAACCAGCCTAAAGGAAGCCACCTTCCAAATTCAGTAGAAAGACTCTCTTCCTCTCCTCCTCATTCCTTCTCTTGCCCTTTACTGTTCATCCAGGCCCATCAAGGTTTCACAGAGAGATGGGACAGTATTTAAATTACCAGATGCGTTCAAAGAAAAAGAACTGCTTCTTAGTGCTTCTGGCCTTCTATGCATGCCACAAGAGCATCCCTTGATTCAGTTGGCTCCTACAGTCAATATTGATTCCTAGTCCTTTGGAAGTATTATGGTGGATCAGTTTAAAAGAACTCAATGGGATATCAGAGCACTATTGGCAGTAATTCTCACACTTTCTTTGCCTTTGTTCTATTATTTTCCTGAAGAAAAGGAACATTATATCTCACTGGGCATTAGGTTCATCCTCTTTGAGTCAGGAAGGTATAATATTTGCAACCAGGCTTCATGTGGCAGAGCTGCAGGAAAGAATTCTGTTTTCTTGTGGACTGACACTGTTGGAGCCATGGTGATGGGCAAAGTGGGCTGGGAAGAGCAGCTGTGTGGGGTGACAGCCGTGGCTGGGCAGCACAGAGAAGGGACCTGTGGAGCCACTTTGGTGCTGTGCTGTGGGCAGAGGGCATTGTGCACTTGTGAGAGAAAGGACACAGAAACAAGGGACAATTCTTGACACTGGGGGAGTTGGGATCAGGGCTTTCTTTCTATGAAAGGAATATCTGACCCCATCATCAGGGTTTGGTTTTCTTTTCTCTAAAGGAACCTGAACTATTATCATAATGGACAGCAAAGATGTCAGGTGGATGTATTTTGTTTCTAAAGAGAGAAATTGTAAATATTTATTTATGTAAAATCACAAGAGAATGACTTATCAGAGTGTTTGCAAGAGAAAGAAAGTTGTGTAAGGAATTTAAAACAAGATGGAAAGTAAAAGCTTGAAGACTCTCAAAAGGCAACAGCCAGAGCCTGCTGGGAAAACAGCCCAAAGGGTGATTAGCAAGCAAAAATATCAGACAAGGGAAGGAAGTTTGGCTCTGCTCTGTAAAGTCAGCATGGGCCCAGGAGGTGCTGAGCATCCTGGTACCATTGGTTAGTGGGTTTCTCATGGAACAAACATAAGCAGGAAAGCTGGGGTTAGATGTAAATTCCTGATGGAAATGAGCCACTGGCAAAGGCTACAGCTTCATTAGAAGAAGGAAAGTGAAATATCGTTGGCCATGAGAGGGCAGTCACCTAGCTGTGGAGCTGAGCAGCCAAAGGTCTTGGGGCAGGATGTTTGAGAGCTTTCTGTCTTGTTTGTGATTCATATGAGCCTGAAAGGGAAACAAAATATTCTTTCAGTAGATTCTCTGTTCAGCTTCAGAGAAGAAAATGACCTTGGGATTGGCTGGTTTAACTTGATAGCCCAAATAGGGAGCTGGAAAGATAAGCCAAAAGAAGGAAGGCATAGTGGCTACCCTTCTAAGCTGATAAAGAAGACAGTTCCTGAGCAGCCTCTGGGGAAAGGCTTGGACTGGTAGCAAATTAACAGCCTAGTATGGTGTGGTTACTGTTGCTTCAAGTAAATGGATGTTTAAATAAGCAGAGTTAAAAAAACACCTGATTTGACTTTATCTGTATATTCTCCCCTGGTAGATATCACCTGTGAAAATCCCTGCTCAGCTCAATGTAGATGATACTCAGGAAAGAAATCACCTCAGGACTCACAGACCTTCTCTGGTGGTGTATGCTGCAACAGCTGTGCTGAGTAAGGTGAGAGCAGAGCAGCCACACTGGTGCACAGCCTGTCTGTGACTCCATGCCTGCATCCACCTTCTCGTCAGCAAGGGCAGAGGAAGGGAGCCCTCATGTCATCCTCAGTAGCCAAGGTCCCCCAGACATGCTCCGAAATTCACAGTAAACCAGTGAGTAGGAGCCCACTTGATCCTGTGGGTAAGGGACAAGGAAAGGGCATCAGAGGCAGTTCAGGAGGTTGGGCATTTGCCTTGCAGCAGTAAATAAAAATCAGAAGAGGACATAGCCTCTAGTGAGGAAGCTGGAAGCTGTTTGCAGCAAAGCTCGTTAAGTGCAGCCCTGGCCTTGCATGCAGGAGAAGGAAGAGGCTTCTGATGTGTTTATGGCATTACTGGTTGACAAGGTGCTTGTCTTGTCAGAAAGATTCAGTGATAATGCAGATGAAGGGAAGGGATTCAGTGAAATGCTGTTGAAGTTGGATATCATGACATTCACTGTTGGGTTGTGAAGAAGTCCTCCAGCTGCCAGGGACAGAGGTCAGTACAGGAGCTGAGGCAGTGCTTGCTTGGCTTTCCAGCAAAGGAAGCAGTAACTGATCTGGATGTTTCTCTATAACCTCTGAATGCTTCCAACAGGCAGCATTTCCCAAAGGGGAACCTCAGCTGAAAGTGATCCGCAGCTGACGTGGAGACCCAGCTGGTCCAAGCTGTCCGCGCTGTACCATTGCCATGAATGAGGATAGCACTGTCTCTAGTCCATGGGTATTGGACATGCTGGTGAATACTAGATTTTTGTTATGAGCAGACTGAAAGGTGGAGGCTTAAATTCCAGCACAGCAAAGCAAGCTGTCTCAAAATCAGGTGTTTTCACTGAAAGGATAGAAACAATCCAAAGTGATGCAAAATCAGCTTAGTCCCCATGTAGCTGTAGAGATGGTGCTTGTAGGCCTCTGCCTTTAGTACAGACAGTTCATTTGTGAGTATGTCAATATTACCAAACCCCTGCACAGGAGGGGAACAGCCTGTGGGTTCACATTTTAGCCTCCTTACATCTGACAATCTGTTTCCTATCAGACTCTGAGGCTTCCCATGGGTGGGCTCTTAGCACAGAAGCACCAGCAGTGTGACTGCAGCAAAACAAACTGATAATCTTAGTTAAAACCATAGAAAAGTATCAGTTGTGTTTAGACAGGAGGACGTTTGTTGTCACAATAGACCCTGTATCCCTGCAGTCTATAGCTCCTGGCGCTAGGGTGGTGTGTGGCTGCAGACTCAGCTGTGGTGCAGCACAGCACTCAGCCAGGACACGGCTGGGAGATCTGTCTCATGCTGCAGCTTAGAAGGTGGAAAAGAAAAGGGCAAGACATTCAGATCTAAGGGGAATTGTTTGGGGAAGATCAGAAATAAACAAGAGAGGAAAAGCTCTACAGGAATTAACAGACCCCAACCTAGGGTCTGTTATTTCTTCCCTTCTCCTCTCCAAGGAATCACCCTTTTAAGAGGAAGGAAATTGTGGGGACTCTTTCTGTAGTCACACAGCTGTGATGGTAAAAGAGCATTTGGGAAGACGAGATAGGTGTAGGAAAATCACTGAGGAGAACTGAAACATTGTGGGGAAAAGAGGTTCACCATTTTCCTCAGGAACTAGCAAGAAGGTATGGATAAATGTAGGCTTCTGGGGAATGCACACAAGTAAAGGCAGTGCTACAATTTCAGTTTTCTTCTACCCAGGGAAGTGATTGTGCAGTATTTTTACCAGCTTCTTGAAACTACAAAGTTGACAATTTTTTACAGTGCAAAGTCAATACATAGTTGGGTTCTTTGTCAAAGGCAGAAGAACAAAGTTGCCTGGCCTGGGAATCTGTTGCAGCAAGGGAGTCAGGAGGAATTAATCTAGTTGATGGCAACAAGCTTTCAAAGAAGAATTGAGAGGCTTTTCTCCGAAGTGTTTTTGAGCGCACAGCAACGCCCACAGTCTCATAGGGATTGTCTGGGGCTGTCTGAGCATATGGTGGAGCAACATCAAAGTCAAGTACATGTTTGATCTATGCCAGCACTGACAGATTACGATCTTGCACTTGCAGAAGGGTGGAACTGGTGTCTCTCAGCTTTGGTGCTACTGAACTTACACAAAGTGGGAGAGGACTGTGTGGCAGTGAATGACATGCAGAAGTCTTTCAGGCCGTCCTGCTTTAATCTTTTGGGCTTCAGGCTCTTCTACAGATTACAGTAAATTCTTAGACTTTAATACTCATAGTATTTATACCATTGCTCTGGTGTGAAGAGCAGTTGAGTTTTATGACCTGGCTCATAAAATGATTGAGATGAGATGTTGTAATTCACCAGATGGTACTGCAATTGAGTTATCCCTGGACTTGGGGGACTTGCTTAACTTCTCTGTGCCTCAGTTTCTCATGCACTGATGGGGAGTGCATAGAATTGTCAACACTTTTTAGCAATGCCTAGAGCTCTGGAGCTCTGCAAGTGAAAGGCAATAGAAGGAAAATTGCACAGAATGGCCCTGTCATGGTTATTGGGATTTATAAGACATGGGTTTATTTTTCAAACCCGTTTTATAACCCACTGAAGTGTTACACCCATTAGATTTTACTGGGATTTTTCATTGCTTTGTGAAACAGAATGCAGAGCCAACACAAGCAAATCCTCCTCTCTCTCTCCCTGTACTGATCTCAGAATTTTCCTTCTGCAATGAGTCTGAGAGAGCAGTGTATAATCTTCTGGTGTATATCCTCATACATGCACATACACACAGATAAATTGTCCAGAATATTAAATACAGGGAGCAAAAGACCTTTCCTTTGCTAAAAAATCCCACAGGCCCCTTTGCTCTCCTACATCTTACTGTGTCTGCAGTGTATTTTAGGGCTGACCTCAGTGATGCAGCCACCCCTCTCTCCCCAGCCAGGCTGCCAGAGCTGCTGAGGAACGTGGGCTAAATGTTAGGTGGGGATGGAGGACAGAGTGTCCTTGCTGCTGTGGCCAGGTGAATATCCAGACCCACTGTCCAGGCAGAGTGCCAGGGATCATGCTATTGTCAAGTTTTGGGAACACAGACTGATTTTTAAATACATTTATTTATTTATTTATGACAGTTTCTGAGTGTGCATCTGCTGGCAAAGTACAGCTGCCACAGCCTGTGGTTCTTCAGAGATTAAAAATGCGGCACTTTCAAATTTTTATGAGATTTCCTTGACTGTGCTAGGTTAACCTTTAGAGCTTAGTGGTCTTCTTCAGCCTAAAGAATGCTATGATTCTATTAAAAGAAACTTGCAAGGTTCCATCTGGATTTCTTAATTTTCTAAAATTAATTGAAATCATTTCTGATCTGCTTTGTTCTGTTTCTAAGAGAGTCTGAAGCCCATCTTAAGCAAAAGGAAATTAGTAGCAGGGCAGAGCTGCATCTCTGTGTCTCATTTTGTAACTCCCATGGGAATTTCACGGGTCACCACCTCCTCCACACAGACACCATTACCTAAGCTTGATATATTTCTTTGGCATATTTAATGTGGTTTATAGGAATGGATATATTGCAGCCATCAACTATAAGGTTCAAGTTAAAAAATGTACTGAGAGATGCAGAAAATTCACTAACTCGACTGTTCAATCCAGCTCCAAACACAAGGTGTATTCTCATCTCTGCTTACATGCCCTTAAAGCACACTTTGGGTCAAAAAAATTTCATAAAACACACTTTAGAGAAGCATACATTGGTAATGCTGGCACTTATCTTTGGTATTTTGAAGGAGAGCTTAACATCTGCCTCTGCTTTGTAAATAAAGGCACCTTTAACAAGCTCATAAACTTTCCTAACTGTGGAAAATGTGCCCTTGTCGCTTGCAGTAGATGTCCAGTCTGGAGCTGGGTGGCTGCAGCCTGTGGCGCTCTGCTGTCCTTGCAAGGAGGCTGAGAGGAGCCTGAATGAATGACAACAAAGCAGATGAAAGGCTCAGTTCCAGCTGGACAAGCCCACATTCATTAACTGGCTGGCCTGCCCAGCTGGTTTATTATTAATTCTGAGTGCCATCCGAGTGGGAGAAGCATCTGTGATGGGTGTCAGCCGTCAGAGGGCTCCGGCCAGCAGAGCCCTGCCTGTCACAAGCTGGACAAGCCACCAGCCCTGCTGTCAGGGTGAGACTTTGGATAATAGCTCAGCTTCCCATCAGGGCTTGCTGGATCAATGTGGTCATAAATAGGAAGGGAAACACATGTTAAGTATCCTTTTCCTTTCTCGTCCTTTCCTCCTGGCGTTCAGCCTACAGCTTTGTGATTTTAGGACGAAAGTTACTTTCATGGTTTATTTATGATTTTTTTCAGTGAAATCTTGTAAATCTTGCCTGAATCCAGCAGAATATCTTTGGTATTTCTGTTGCAGCTGTGGGGTTAGAGATTCCACTAGGATCTGCCCCGGGAGGCCTCACAGAGCTCATGTGAGCCCCACTCCAGGGGACTCAGCCTGGGTGAAGGCTTCTCACTGGTTCTGTGTTGTACCATCTTGAATAAGAGTTCCCAAATCCCAGCTATTGTCACAAGAAATCTGCAGCAGCAAAATGAAACATCACACTTTATCTAAAGTATTTAGCTTATTTCTGAAGCTACCATTGGCATTATACCCATAGATTTATAAAATCACTTTCTGGAACTAGATTAACTCATAGCTCTGCCCATAAAAATAACCTGAGAATGCAAATACATTATATTTCAAAGGTGATTATTTTAATTTTTATGTTCTTTGAAAACTACTGCCTCTTGGACAAGTCCTAAAAGGATTTTTTCATTTTGTCTTTTTTTCTTATTGAATATGTCCTTTGTCATTGGAGTTGTTGAAAGAGCAGCTTCTGTATGAGATATGTAAACACATGCTCTGTGTAGGCAGGCTCTTCATATTTCACAGAAAACTATGACAGTCCTATTCTTGGGCTGAGATTTTTTCCACTGATGGGGATTGGAGTATTCTGAAGCTGTGTTTAGCAAACAAAGCTAACCTGGAGCCTAAAAATATGCATTGCATTTGCAAGGAGCCTGTAAGCCTGCCAAGATAACCCTTTTGTGATATAAATCTAGGCAATACTGTAATAATTGTACATCTTGGACCTGTTGCAGTTACTGCCAAAACCCATACCAAAGAAACGTGGTGCTTACTGGAAGACCAGATTACAGCAGTCCTACCTGCAGTCCCCTCGTGAATCATTGGTTTTTTTGCTCCTTCTGCTGTCATATCACCTGTCATACCTGAGTGGGGAAGGTTCTTGGGTCTAGAATCAGTCTTTTCTTAAATATTTGCTTGACAAAAGCACCTTCCAGAGCAGATCCAGGGTTACTGATGGAGCCCCTGAAATATTAACTACCCAAGTCATTACATAATTGATACCTGTCCTATAAAGCAATGTCTTTACTATTAATGGTATAAAATTACTTGGTATATAATAATAGTGTCTATCAGAATTTAGTATCTATCTATAGGAATAGCATCTATTAGTAATAATATCTCATGATATCTATAGTAACAGCATCTATTACTGTTACTGGTAGTTAGATTTTGCTTGTCTCCTCATTGAGATCAGTACATGCTATCACTGTCCATACCAGCAAATCCAGAGTGGGCTTCAACCTAACTTGTGTTACAGTAGCATAAAGACTGAAATCAGGTGGGTTTTTTTACCATCTTACTTAGGTATAGTGTTTTTCACAATAAAGCTGTTCTGCAGAATTTCAGGCTTTTCTTCTAAAAAGGAGAATCCAAATTTTTTATAACCCAGCACTGGAATTCACTCATGAGGACGTGATAAGTATCACATTAGAACTATAGCTGTAAATCTATATTTAGTATTTAATCTTATATTTGAAAAGAACAACACTTTTTTTTTGAAGTAGCAGTACAACTGCAGTAATGTAAGAAAAAGAGTTGCTGGTAGAGATCTCTTAGCACCTAAGCCACATCAGGCTAGTTTTGGTATTCTTATTCTCATTGAATGATAATAATCCTACTGAAATTTTAACTAGATCATGAAATGAGGTGATACTAAGAAAGATTGTATTGGAATGTGGCCTAAAATAAAGTAATAATCACACTTTATACCCTGTTAAATTACAAGCTGTCCATTACCTTAATATTGCACTATTTTGTCCCAATGCAATATGTTGAAATTCAATCCTGAAACGCAGACAACCACAGAAGTTGTGTGCTAAAAATTGAAAAAATTGTTTACAGCTGCATAAGAGTGACTGAATTCAGGTGGAGCCAATATAAAACTCAACTTTTCATATCTTTTTTTTATTACATGTAAGTGCTGGAGACAGGTGACTCATACCTCTGTTACTTTTTAAAGGACATTGGCATTTTCAGTACATATTTAAAGATTTAAATTGAAATATATACCTATTTTTTTTTAAAATAAATCTTCTGCCTTTCTCTTAAATTGAAGTTTTCCACTGAGTTTCAAACTTGTGAGGAATAGCTGAGAAAGAGTCTTCATTATGGACCCTTCCAGAATTCAATTGACTCAGGTCTCAAAGATATGATCACAAATAGTGTTTTAATGGAGAAAAAAATCTGGATGACATGAACTACCCCTGAATGCTGCTGAATCCCACTCCTCTGGGCAGCTCTTTTCTGTGCATCAGGACTGAGAAAATGCCATCCCCATTAACATGGGATGGTGGAACTGAGGTAATATATTTTCTGAGACATTTGAAAAACTAGAAGTAACTCTGTTCTTCCCTTACCTTGAGATGTGACTAATATCCAGCCTGCAATTGATTTGCACACAAATCTAGCAATTTCATCAGGTTTGTCTTCCCAGAAACTTAATTTAGAGATTTTCTATTAATACCAGATACTTCACCATAGGCTTTTCTTCTTGGCTCCCTGCCACCCTTCTATTCACAGACACCAATTCCAGCTGCCACTAGCCAGAGGAAGAAACCAACAAGCATAAATAAATATTTGCTATCCTTGCAAAAACTTTCGAAGAAAGCTCTCACTCTGATCAGAGATGTATTTCCCAAGAAGTAAATAAAATTCAGGGAAAAAAATACATTGTATAAATGCACCATCTTAATATATTCCTTTGTGAATTTTGGTCACAGCTTCTTATATTTTGATGAAAGTTTACCGCTCAGAAAATGTTAAATACACTGCCAAACACAGCTGAGGTCCTGTCTTACCAGTCAGTCGGCAGCAAAGCTGTCAACTAAGTTTGGGTTGTGGAGAATTTATGAGGGATGATGCACAAATCAGAAATACAGCAACATGGCTGCAGTTCCAGAGGAAATACAAGTCATTGTGTTGTGGAACAGCTTGGCACTTCCCACTTAGCACAGAAGTGCCTAAAGTGATTCAGTTCACAGGGAAGGAGATGGCCAACAGCACTGAGTGCTTTCCTGGTGGCAAGTGGGCTGTAACAGGGAGCAGAAGATGCTATTTGTAACAGACTTTTGGAACAGAGGGTAGAGAAAGCAATAAATGCTTGATTCATTTTCTAATGTGACCAATCTGGAATTTTCGAGATTCTGCCTGTGTCAGAGCCACGTTTAGGGCTTAGAATTCTGCATAGCCTTTGGCACAAAAAGGAACTTAGAGACTTAAGGGTCCACCAGGTTTCTTAAATCCCTGCTTGGATTACAGCATTGTAATCAATGCATACAGAATGTAGGACAACACTGTGAAATGGCAACTTCTCTTATTCTGTAAGAAATTATTGTGCTGTTCAAGACCACAGATGAGTGTTTGTATTGAACAGATCTCCCTTGCTTGGAACAGAAGAAGCAGCACTGCAGAGCGTGCTGCCTCCTTGGCCCTCCTCCACCGCCCCTGTTCCCACCACCGTCCTTCAGGCACAGCTGGAGCACTGTAAGTGTGGCTTTTACTTCTTTTACATGAGCTTGAATGACAAAGAACGAAGCATCCTCTGGAGCACTGCTTCATGGTGTCACTCAGCAAACCTGCCTGGCTGTGCTGTTGTGGCTCTGTGAGGACAATCACACAGCATCCCAGACTGGGGCTTGAAGTAAATATCAAATGGATCAAGGAATTAAATGAGGCTGGATTGTTCCTGCAGTTAATTCAATTAACTTTAAATATTTTCCTTACTCTATATTGAAACCTTCTTAGAGTGAGGCAATCCTGAACCAGAGGAAATGGCAATGCAGTAAACCAGTAAGGACACAAAGGCAATTTTCCATCCTGCACAATGATTTCTGGGTATATGTATATGTTCTGTTCTGCAGCACATTTGCCTTACCTAGTAGGTGAAATGAAGGTCCTGAAATCCTCCCATGAAATCTACCCCCCACCATTTCATTTTGCAGAAACACGTATGTGTTTGAGATGCTGGTATCAGTTTTCACTCACCCACCTATGCACAAAGCTGCCATGTGTGATAAATGTCCATACACATATGCTGACATAAACATGTGCAGGATACAATGGGAATAAGACATAGCAATTTGCCCAAGTACTCTTACTGCAGGTTCTGCTAACTACAACATATCCTCCATCCCAGCATAAAGAATTTTTCTACCTACTCAGTAATTCCTGTTGCTTAATTTTAACATTTATTCACCATATGTAAACACTGCAATTATTGCTAGTGTTCTAAATAAATTATTATTAAGTAGTAAATAATATCAATAGTATGAATAATGTAAATAATAATGTAATAATAAATGTAAATAATAATGCAAATAAATAATAATGTAAATAATATAAATAGTAAATAATATAAATCATAATAATAGTAAATAAAGATTAGTAAGATGTCAGGCAAGAAGTAACCCAAGAAAAAGTATGGTGTAAAATCCTCCATTGCCTTCTGATTGATCAGGATTGAACTCAGGGTGCTGTTCTCTTCAGAACTTTGCCTTCCTTGTCACCTCTCCTGCCCGTGCCTTGATTTCCACAGAAAGGAGGTCCAAAGACAGGATCTTTTTAGGAATGTCGTGTACTCCTTCAGTAAGAATGAGACCGGGACCGGGTCCCTGAGATTCCTTCAAGCAGCTTAGAGAGTAATCTGAGCCTAAAATCACCCTTCACACCATCTCCCCATAGAAACATGATATGAAAATAAGCAGTTACAAGCAGGGTGGGAGCCATGTGAATTAAACCATGAGCACTTTGTTCTTTGGAGCCTGTAGTCAGAGCTTTACTGGAAAATGGCCTTTTTTCTTGGAAGCTGAAGATCAGTTGTTTCGGTTCAGTGTTTCTGGCTCAGTGCTCATCTGTGTTTCCAGGGGAGATCACTTTTGTAACAGGACACAAATAAGGCATTTCACTCATGAAAGCTTAATGCTGAAGTCAGAAGATCAGACATTCATTGATCATTTAAGGCACTGGCTCTGATCTGGAGTGAATGAATGCCTCTGGGTTAGTATCTTCTGGAGCGAAGTTCACGCTGCCTGTGCCCTCCCTGGGTGAAGTCTCTATTTTTAGAGCAAAGATGCTATTCCTGGAGAGGAGCTGCTGCTGGCAAAGTGGGACAGAGAGGTCAGGGTCAGGTCTAAGAATAGGCCAGGGTCCCACTCTGGCTCAGAGGGGCAGCCTGGCTGCGATGTGCGTCTGTGAGAGGGAGAGGAGGAAGAGGGGGAGGAGAAGGAAGCATGGGGCATGAGGCTATGCTGAAATGCTAATGTTCAAGCATCCATGAAGATAACCTTGTGACAAGCCCCAGACTTCTCCCAAAGGGAGCAAATTTAAACTCTTTTGAGGCTGTACTGTATGGTGGCTGGAATTTTATGCATTTCTCCAACAGGCTACATGTGGCTGCATGTTCACTCATATGTTTGATGTTTCATAGAAGCTGGATATGGAAGAGTTGTGTCATGAGCTCCAGATAATACAGGCTTCCTCTCTGCCTGAATTGCACTGCTCTGCAGGGCCTCCTGGCCCCCAGGTGAGTGAGGCATGTGTGATGAAACCACATCGTTCTCTCACCTGCTCCAAAGTCCTTACAAAGCTGTGAAACACATGAAAACACTTTTTACCACCCAATAAGCATGCCAAGCTCTGGCTGAATTTCATTTTGATTTGACTTTGCATAAATCATGTAGGCTTTTTACCCTATGTTCTCATCCCTGCCTTACACACTTCATTCTGTTTCAAGTTCACCCTCCATTTTTGTGGAGTTTTACAGTGGGTAGCACCCATCAAAAATCACAGATATGTCATCACTTTCTTCAGAGGCTTCTTGTCAGTTTTTTCTTTGCTTTAGACTCTGTTCTCTTTTTTTGTGAGGACAAGAGCCTGTGGATTGTATGCACAAGGCATAAAATGGACTGAGATGTTAACAGAGTACATCCCTGAGAAGGCAAACATCTACAGTAAAATCAGGGACAAGTAGGAGCTTAGCAGGGCACTAGGGTGGGATTCAGGAGATGCAGGGTCTCCTAGCTTGACCTGCAACATTTCTACCTCTGACTTGCTGGATAACCTCAGACCTCATTTTTGAGTCTTATTGAGTCTTTTTGACCTCACACTTCATTTTCTACAATTTATTCTTTCAGAAATCTTCAGAGGAAGGTCACAAATCTTTGAGTCACGTAACAGTTTGAGTTGGAAGGGACCTTTAAAGGTCAGCAAGTACAGCCTCCCTACAATGAACAGAGACAATACAACTATACCAGGTTGCTCAAAACCCCGTTCAACCTGGCCTTCTTCTTCTGAGGAAATGAACCACCTCTAGGGGGAAGTTTCTTATGAACATCTCTGTATTGTTGAGAGGATCATCCCTTTGCCTTTCCATTCCATTTCCCTCCAAAGAAAATGGAGACTTTTCTTGGAGAGGCACTTCCAGTTCCTGCTGGGGCACAGGCAGTCCCAATCCATGTGCTGTGCCTGGTGCCTTGGGACAATGATCTTCCTCAAGCCCCCTGGGTTTATTGCCACACAGCCAAGACACAGCTCAGGGCCTGTGCTCAGCAAAGCTGAGACTGAGGCTTTGGCAGCCTGAGAAGGTAACAAGCATCCAAACACTATTTAAAAAGTATGGACAGCACATCAAAGTAAAGGCTCAGTTATGTGGCAAAAAGCTTAGCTTTAATTATTTATAACTCAGTACTTCAGAATACAATTGGAGAGTCTAGAAGTCTCAAGGTGAAACCCACAAAGTCTTTTTATAGAATCATAGAATGGTTTGGGTTGGAAGAGATCATCCAGTTCCAACTCCCCATGAGCTTTGTCTTCATTATTTTGCCATTTTGTCTTTGCTGAGATGCAGGGTGAAGAAGATTTATTTAGTTCATGAGACTGGAAAAGTGTGGTCAGGAGTGATGCCTAGTGTTTACCTAGTTCTGTCTTGAGGAAAGTCTTCTCTGCATTATGAAACAGCCTTGCAGTGTGATTGGCCATGATCCAGAGTTGCTGTTCATATGAAAAAAACACTTGTTATTTCAGTCTTTGCTAGGCTGTCTTTAAAAAAATATCCTCTTGATAGTCTCTCTGACTTAAATTGCAAGAAAGTAATTTTAATTCTATTGTTCTACAAAGTCCATTGCTATAAATAATATTAATCTTGCTACCAAATGACCTATGATGCCTCCAAGAATATTTTTAAATAGAGCAGGCTGGCAGGTTTTATCATAACAGCAGACAGTAGGATGGGTATAACATGGCTTTGGAATTTTTAATTACGAATTACGGGACTGTGCCTTGTACAGGGACAATGTTAGAACCAGCAGCCTTTTGGGAAATACTTTTGTGACAATGACCACCTGCAAAAAAATACTACCATAACAAAGACATCTAGTAATTACTTCTGAATTCTTCTGTAGCTTGCAGGGCTTTCAGATGAGTTGCAAAAGCTCATGCTGTTGACTCATAGCTGAATTTTCACAAGAAGGAGAATTAGATTTGTAATGGTATAACTTTGAGTGTAATTCCTCCCATGTGTATCCTAAGGTAAAAAGAAATAAATAAGATTAAATTTGGTTCTGACTCTAATAGGGTGCATTGATTTTCACTACTGAAAACCTAAAATAACTCCACTGACTAAAGTAGTTGGAGTAATTTGTGTCTGAGGATAGATTTTGCTCCTATTCATGTACAATTTGATCACATTTTGGACAGTATAAGACGGGCAGGATCCAAACGTGGAGTGAGTGATTTTTACAGTGAATCTAATGCTTCTCTGATGCAGGCTCATGCGATTCTTTTCCTTAGTCATTTAAAAGTAAAAGGTGATCTGTGAACCAAAGCCTTCTAGAAACAAATCTGTTTTCTGGTGATTTTTTTCTGAGAAGGTGTTCAAGGTCTCCCTGGATTAAGAAGTCTCCTGAAAGGAGAATCAGCCTTGTTTGACAGAGAGAAATATTTTCAGAATTCAGAAATGGTGCAATCCCAGTGTCCATCCCATCCTGCAGAGCCAATCCCACATGTTTTATGCTACTTCCATTACCACCCCTTGGGCTCACCTCTTTTGCCAGCTGATATGGTGCCTTCATGTCCTGGTTGCTAATTCTTCAGGACTCTGATAACTTCTCACCTTTCATTTGCCCCAGGCTAGTTTTTCTTGCAGGTTCTCCTCATTTATGAGATTCCCCTGCCCTTCCCACGTCAGTCCAACTCTCCATCCTGTGTTCAGCAGTGGCACAGACCTGGTCTTTGGAGGCCACATTCAAACACAGCACCCAACACCTCAGGTCCCAGGAGACACATACAGGGTCTAGGGCTGATGGAAGACAAGCACCTCAATAATGCCGTTTAATAATAGTGTTCATGTTCCTCCCTAGGGTCCACAAGGAATTCCTGGTATAATGGGACCAAAAGGGGAGAAAGTAAGTGTCTGTTGTCATGGAGTTTGATGTGGTTTTGATGAGCAAAGAAGGAGGGGAGGATGTTCACTTCTTTCTTTCTCTCTTTGGTGAATGGTGGGCCTTATGAATGGAGGGTTTAGCTTTAATTTGAATGTAAAGCTATTAATTGGCTTGAAGCTATAATTTAAAACAGTCTTTCTGTGTTCATTTTCAGTCTTGAAGTACATTTTATGTCTTCTTTTTTGAGCTATGTTTAGGGTATGCTTTGAGAAAGCATCTCAGGTGCAAAAGTCAACAGTTATACTGACCCAAAGGCCTTTGAACTCCCTGTCCCTCCTGGAGAACATCAGGAGCAGAGCTCTCCCATGCAGTGTGAATTGTATGGGACAGCTCAAGTATTAAAGCTGGCCTATATGTTATGTTTTCAGTTGTGCAAAGATTTGTTCCATACTGATGCCAAAGAGCCTTATAGATGAAGTTGAGCAGCTAATTGTGTGATTTGTTATACAAGGAGCTGACTGTAGATTTAGGGCTGAAAACACAGAAAAGACCAAGGAGCACTGATACAGTAATTCTTCTCATTTTACTCTGTAAGCACAGCTTTAAGCACAAAGATATTCACAGTGTTTTGTTTGGTGCTATTTGTTTGTTTGGGGAAGGGGTTGTGGATTTGCATGTTTGTTTGTTTGTTTTTAATAGAAATGCATGGTTGCATTGACTTGAGAGCCACTGTGCTTCATGTGGTGACTGCAAGACTGAAATATTCCTTTCTCTTGCAGGGGGAGATTGGCAGGCCTGGAAGAAAGGTATGAATAAAGGTGCTGTCTCAGAAACCCACACAATATTTAATAGCACCTGCCAGAGAGGGGTGCAGACAACAGTTCAATAAAATTCAGCTAATTGAAGTTTAGCCTGTTAGTTGAAGCCTGTTAGTGCTTCTCTCACTGGTACCCAGAGTGGATGGTAGGCATCTTTGGTTGCAGGGCTGGAGAGCTGCCCCAGCTGCTTGAATTTGAAAATTCCCTGAGTAAAAGCATGGAGAGAACGAGTGGGACATTACCTGAAGTGTCTGTGTGGACAATGGGAAGCAGATTATTAGAGTTATTATAAAAGATGTACCAAAAAAAAAAAAAAACCCAAAGCAAAATCAAACTTTTTACTCCTCCAGAGACAAAACAAGGCTCAGCCAGATACCCCTGAAGGAGGAACAACCATTAATGATTACCCTTCCAGAGCTCTGGCACGAATGCAATATGCTGACTACAATCCTGTGCTTGGGGACATATGAGCCATGATATATTGTCAAAAATATGTGTCCCTACATGTGATGAAACAGAATATGTTATCTCAGTCACTAAGTACATCCATTTAATGTAATTAACTTTAAAGAAGACAGAAATGCAGGATGAAATCAGAGATATGCAGGGGGTGGTCACTAACTAGGAAAAGAAGTACCCTTCTAATAATATATCAAGGATTTTGACACCTTTCTAATAATATACCAAGGATTTTGACACCAGCTACCAATCAGTGATTGAAATAAATATAAACAGAAGAGGTAATTTTCTTTAATCTATTTTCAAATGCCCCGCAGTAAACAAAAATATTATTACTCTAAATTCAAGGGTTCAAAACAGCAATGTCTTTGAGAGAGTAACACACCAACCTACAAAAATGTGCTAAACTTTAAACACAGTACATCAACATTTACTCTTCTGACAAATACAAGTAAGTTCTGAAAGAGAAGTCACTCAGGTTGGAAATAAAACAACTCTTGTTAAAAGCTGGCTGGCCCACGAGAGTTCCTGAACATCATGATGGTATTTTTGAGATCATATTGTCAAGCAGTGTAATGCAGTGGAAGAGCATTGATCTGCAGCATTTCAGAAGATATTCTAAGAGTGATTTACAAGCATCAATTAAAACAGATAAATGACTATATGTACATATGTAGTTATTGCTAGTCATATAGCAGTTAACAAAGAGCATTATAGCTAGCGATGTAGGAATGTTCAGAATAAGGACCATAGTAACAGGAATAGTTAGTTAAAGATTATGTTCTGCTCTCAACTGAATTGGATTTGTTTGCATATAAGTACACACAGGTCTTTTCACCCCCTGTCTGCAGCAGTGACCTGTGTAGGAATGGTGCTTTTATGAATCATTGTAATCAATATTTTCCGTTCAAGGGCAGACCAGGTCCCCCGGGCGTCCCTGGGATGCCAGGACCGGTAGGATGGCCTGGACCTGTGGGACAGAAGGTAAGAGTAAAATCCACATGGAAGAAACTGCTCAACATCACAGTCTGAACAGAAGAGTTGTCTTGGGAAATCTTTAAACAGCTACTCCCAGCAGGAGGCTGGGAAGCTGTAGCTATGCAAGGACACTCTGTGCTAGCCCCCTTTCTTACCCTGCTCTGCAGAGTCTAGGCTTAGGTTACTCCACCTTCAGTCCAGACCCTGTAGCACTTCTCACATGGATTAAACATGTCAAAGGGAAATTGAAAATGATTACAATGAGGACTCACTGATGTGTCACAATCACACAAATCTGTGTTTCTAAACTGATTGCCATCATTATGACTATTCTTTATGAGGATGCCTTTGCCTGAAGATGCACTGTGAGCTCGTGACCAGAGGGAAAATACCAGGCCGATATCAAGGGAAAGAGATGACAAACCATGAGAATGGCTAATCACATCTTTAAAGTTCATTCCCATACAAACAAACATTAATTCCTGTTATTTTTATTAACCAACAGCAGAAGAAATGACAGGATGTGCTTTGCTACTGCAAACTGGCTGCTTCACCTGCATTTATTATTACAAAAGCTTCAGGATAGTCCTTTAGTAAGCACTGGCTTATGCAAAAGGTATAACAGCTCTTCATAGGAGCTGTGGTTTATGGAGCTTCTACAGGGACTTTTGAGACAACTTTCATTTCTTCAATCCAGCATGCATTAGGCTAAAGGACTGCACACAATGCCTAGTTCAAAACTGCTTTTTCTGGTAAATCTTTGACTCTTCATTTGCTCTATGAAGGATGGATGCATTAGCTCTTGACACTGCAAGAATAGTAGGAGGTGACTTGTGAATTTAAGCCACATTTAAGCAGACTTTCAAGATCTTTCCAGCCATGTTAGATGAAGAACATCATATTATAGTGTGTGGGAATGTAGGCAAGCAGCAAGACAGTATGTACTTAAAAGAAATCAATGTTCACTTTAAACTGTGAGATGCAAAATGGTTCCCCCCACAAACACATTGTGTGCTATGATTTCCCACAGCAGGAGCAGAGAGGGCAGAGGAAAGGTTCAATCAACTCTTTCCTTCATAGTCTTAGTGAAGGAAGAGAGGAAAGCAGACAGAAAACTCATACACTCGGTCTTCTTCGTGTATAGGCATTAGTTTTATTTATGTAGTCTTCCTAATTTTGATTAATCTCCTTTGTCTCATTAGTCTAGATTAGTCTATTACTGTGCTTTTTCATCACACTCCTAGAAGCATCCCCCATATTCAGAAGTAGTATTTTTTCCTACACTTTAACTGGAAGTCCTTCTTGCTGTTTGATGATGATTCTTCTGCTTTCATTGTCTCTTCTGATACTGGTCTCCTCTGTTCTTTAGGTAGGTTCACAGTTTCATTTCTTCTGGTCTTCATAAATTTCATTTTCCTGCCTGTCAGTGAAGGCTCCAGTTGAATACAGTGCAGAAGATCTCTGTGGTCATTTCAGTTGGTCATGTCTCTCTTTCCTTTCTCCCTATCTCTGACAATATTCTTCCTCACCATAGATATGTGCTGCATCCCCATCTTGCTGAAAATCTCCAGTAAGCTGCTGTTTCCATGTTTTAAAACCATATCCACCTCTGTGGATATTTGCCATTTCTTCGGCTGGTTCTTCTTGTCTTCTTTTACTTTGACACAGCTTTACTTCAGTCCCTATTTCTCCTACTTCATTCCTTCAAGTCTTGTCTGAACTTCTTCAGGGGCAGCAGCCAACGGGAAAATCCTCTCCATTTCTGGGACAGTGAAAGCCAAAGGAGAGTAAGAGCCAAATGTGTTCTGCTGGTAGCACTGCTGCATGTCTGGGGGTCTTCTCTCTATTTCATGCTAGATATAATTAGTTGGTGGCAGCCAGAGAAGTGGTTGTAAAACTTTTTCATTATTTACTGGCTCCAAATGACTGTTCAGCACATGGTGCCTCAGAACTACAGTAAAAGCAGTCACTGTGCCCCCACAAGCTGTGAGGCATGCAGCAAAATTCCTTTCTTTCCTGCAGCTCCGTGGAGGTGATGCTGGGTAGAGACAATGCACCTTCATGCAGAAAAGGATGCACTGCTGATGGTGCTTTGCTTGCATGTCCTTTAATAACAGCTGGGAAAACCGAAGCAAAAGTTACCCACACAAGACAACTCAAATAGAAGAGTAAGATAACATGTCAGGGCTCAGGCAGAATACAATTGCAATATAAACCCCTGCCCACAACGCTACACCAAGGTCAGGCTTAGCTATTTGACATAAAACCTGAACCACTGAACTGTCAGACATTCAAATATGACCTCATTGGAGAGCCTCATTCAATAACTCTCTTTATTGAACCCTTTAGGGTGAAAAGGGAGAGTTGGGTGTGATGGGATTGCCAGGTACAAGAGGACCAATGGGCTCCAAGGTTTGTTAACCAAACTGCATTTTCAGACATTGGTTTCTAACGCTCTGCTGACAGCTGCTTCCCTCATGAATTTTGTGGAAAGCATTTATCAAGATATATGTGTCTAATACAGATAAAAAATATGTTCTTCATCAAGCAAGGTTATGTTGTCTGTTTGGGCTTGGCTGTGTTTTTGGCTTTTCATAAAAATGCTTTGGTATAAATTTTTGTAATTTATTTTAAAAGCAAGCTCAGATATACTTGTATGCCACTGGAAAAATGGAGTTGTTAAGCATATCTGCAGCATTAAATCATGTCTGCAATGCTTTCCACCCACCTCATAAGACTGTGAAGGTCATTTTGGTCCCCTACAAGAACTAGGCATATGTACTGGCAGTTGAAATAAATTATGCAATTAATTTATTCAAATAGAGGATTTGAAAGAAGAACTGAACACCTTTGTTTATTCTATGTTTCTTTATGAGAAACTCAGTTTTATGTTAATGTTCACACTAGATTACTTAAGTATAACTTAAGTAGGTTCCATGGGGGAAAAAAACCAGCAACCAAAACAAAAAAAACCAGAAAAAAATATTTTAGATTATTAATTGTGTTATCTAATGCTTCATTTACATTCAGTTACAATTTATTTCACTTGTTTCAATTTCAAAGCATAATCAAAGCTGCTGGCTTTACCTGGCTTTTTCATAATGGCTTTTGGGCTGAGCTGTCTTGCCTTTAATTCATATTTCACAGTTCTGTTTCAGTGCAATTTTAGGAGCTGTAAATATTCATTTGCCTTTATGTGTTGATGCAATTAATTATTTGTGCTTCGTTCTTTTTCTTCACTTCAAAGTTTGAAAGTCCGGCTTCTTGGGTGATCTTGAAAGCGAGAAGCATTAAAATATCTATCATTCCCTTTAGGGTTTTCCTGGAACTAGAGGAGAAAAGGTCAGTGTGACAACAGCATAATGTATAATTTAACATTTGGAAACACTTTAACAAAATATACGCAACTGTAGAAAGGAGGTTAAATTTTGATGAAGTCTAAAAGTCCCACTGAGAAATGAAAACACGTATTGAGAAGGAGCACAGTCTTGTGGCTTGGGCTGGGGTGCTGAAGAAGTGAGTTTTACACCGTGTATCCTCGAGAACAAGTTGCTGCAGTGAAACTCACTACAGGTTCCCCATGTGCAGCATGGGTAAAATAACCCTTCATTGTTGGTCTGGTTTAGTTGTGTGACACATGCTTTGGCACTGGGACACTTTGTGCTCTAGGATCTTACAGTGGGACCTGAACTGGGGAAAGAAGCCAACTGGGAAAAAAAAAATTAAATTTGAAAACATTATGTCCAGGAAAGTGTATATTAAAGTAATTATCTGGGGAGAATTACTCCTTTTTCCTACAGTCCTTAGCATTAATTCTGTTATGATATCAGTAATGAAGCATATCCCTCACTCTGAAGATATTACTGTATTCTGTTGACTTCAATAATGCGTTGCATAGGAAAAATACTTCTTCATGAAATGGTAGTAATTAGGCTGTTGTTCTACTGTTATCTCTCTTCAGGGATCCAGAGGTGACAGAGGCGACAAAGGAGTCAAAGGAGACCCGGTAATTTTCTTTTCCAGATGGCTGTGAATGTGCATCTGAGGATCTGATAGGGAAAAACAGGAGGGGCATGGAGGAAAGGAGCCTGAAGGCATCTTCCAGGGAGGGCAGGAGTGGTGAGGGAAAGCAGTCATCCCATCTGCTGGAGGGCAGTGGGCAGCTCCACGTCCCTGTGCCCCCATCCCAGTGCCAGGGGGTTGGTGAGTCACAGGAGGATTTCTCTGGAGGTCACCCCAGCCCCTCCTGGGCTGTGCAGCCAGAACCACGGCAGCTTCCCAGGATGCTTTCAGCTGGCCATGTGATAATACTGGCAGGGGAAGAGGGGGAGAGATTCGTGGCTTGGGGGTTCCTTCGACTAAGAAAGGAAAAATAAACTGCTTTTGGTGCAAATGGAGAAATGCCATTCCCAGGCAGGCTTTGGGAGTTGTCCAGGCAGCAGAGCTGCCTGTAGACAAGAGATCAAGATGATTTTGCCAGAGAAGCAGAAACTGGCAGCAGAGGATCAGAGGAGTAATGGCATCATACAAGGAGCTTTATGGTAAAATTTTGCGTATAAATCTCCACCTACTGCATCACCTGAAATGCTGAGTCAGTGCAGGGGTTTTTAACTGATAGCCACACATGGCACTTGCTTTTTTCGTTCCAAGGAAGGTGCTGCTTTGTCAAAGATCACTACACACTTTCTGATTATTTTTCTCTTTTGACTTTGTAGGGAGAAATAGGCTTCCCTGGAATGCTGGGACAAAAAGTAAGTGGGCATGATATGTTGGGAGTTGTGAAAACTGCTGAGACAGGCTCAATGGGTGGATTCAGAGGCTTCCTGGATGGCATAAAACATTGAAGGTCTTGCTTGACTCAGAGACCAGCATTGCCTGGACTTGATCAAATTCTTTAGGCTTTTTAGCTTAAGAGAAAACTCAGATTTAGCTCTTTGGTGCTGTTTCTCTTTTCCACCCAGATTATTTCTTTAGTTATAATCTTCCTCCTATTTAACTGCCCCAATTGCTAAGGTTTTATTCACTTGAAACTAGTAAATATTTCCTTCTTGATACTCTGAAACAAAATGGCACTACTGTATATAGCAGTGATAACCCTGACCAGTTTTTAAGTCATCACTATTCTGTACTTGAAAAACAGTCAAAATTCAGGTACTGGCTTATGGAAAACCTAAAGGTGGATAATTTTAGTACATAATCAAACCATGTCTCTGAAATTAGGAAAGGAATTAATAGTTGCTTCTAGAGAGATTAGAATATGGTGAATTCACCTTCCTTTCCTTAGGTGTTTTCATCACACATGCATCTTAACAGCAAAGCAAGACATTGCTAAGAGGTCAGAGAGCTTTCCCAGCCTTGACCTCTCCAAGTCTCTAAGTGTGTTTCTGATCTCATGTGGCCTCTTCCTTAGGAAAGGGTTTTTTCAGGGGTATGTGGGTAAATTATATGAGCTTCTTTTTACTTTACATTTATTTTAAACTGTTTCATTATAATTTTGGATTTCTAAGAAAGAAACAGTGCCAGCATTATCTAGAGGAATCACGTGAATGAAAACCATGTACTTAACTCCTTCTTCCTTCCCTCTGCAACCACCAAGGGAGAGATGGGCCCCAAGGGACAGTCTGGAGTGCCAGGACACAGAGGACCTATAGGAAGACCTGGAAAACGAGGCAAACAAGTAGGACCATGTTGTTTCCTCTTCCTGTGACTCGTGGCATCTGTGTGACTGTGTGGTCCAAGCTCTTGTACCATGCACTGTGTTGCACAGGGAGTGGGGAGAAGCCCTAGAATGCCCCACAGGCATGCACAGGCTACTCAGGAGTTAAAGCCTCAGCTTTAGGGCTGGAGTCTTGTCTGCAGCATTCAGCTCCCTGCCCAGGTAGCATGGGAAAAGTTGTTTTTATCCTGGATTGGTAATTAACTCATTTAATATAATTCCAGTAGATCTTGAAGGCTTCCTTTGAACCCTAAGCAACACAAAGCTATGGTCCCAGCCCCACCTGACAGCTAGAGAGCTCAAAATTATGCTGGCAGAGCTACATTTTCAGAGTTCCAGGTGAATTGTAAAGACTCAGAATTGTGTGTAAATTGGATACTGACTCCACCAGTACAGCATTTCAGTGGCAGGGGCTTAGTTGGAAGTAGTTTATTTGCAGTCTTGTTATGCCCAACATGGCAAGGAGAGAGGAGAGGCACATCCCTGCTTCACTGTTGCTGTGATGAGAGCAGGTAATATCTGAAGTGACAAAGTAGCCAATGTGGGGAAAAAAGAAGAGTTGGGTGTTAGGGAGGAAGTAATAGATCCCCAAGTAAGGGAGTTATGAGCAATGTAAGTCTCCTAGATGTTAGGGAGGAAGTAATAGATCCCCAAGTAAGGGAGTTATGAGCAATGTAAGTCTCCTAGATGTTAGGGAGGAAGTAATAGATCCCCAAGTAAGGGAGTTATGAGCAATGTAAGTCTCCTAGATGATCCACAATAATTTTTTTTTTTTTTGGTCCTTGATTTGTCAGGTTTTAAAAGCTGCTGTTTGCTGGTTTTGAGCAGTTTGCTTTGTTAGGTTGGTTTTTTTTTGGGGGGGGGATTGGGGTTTTTTTTGGTTGGTTTTTTTTTTTTTTGTGAACCCTGTTCATCTGTCCTGCCTGTGTGCTGTGGAATAGCTTTCCACAGCGTAAGACAAGAGAAGATGCAGTGCCTGCAGATCAGCTTGAACACTGTGCACTCCTTATTTGACCTTAGACATTTTGTCACCTCACACGGTGGCTTAATAAAAAAATGGTGACATAAGCATGTCATAATTTAAGACAATAATCAGTGCGACTAAAAGACCCACAGTCTGCCTCTAGATTGGTGTTTCCAGTCCCAAGGCTCAGTATACAAACCCCTTTCTGGTGCCCTGAGAGCAATCATAGCTCTGATTCAGCATGAAAAAGTCTTTCCCTCTCTGTAACTGGTCAACCTGCTATTTCCTTTCTTCTTTTCTAATCCTTTGAAAAACCAGGGAGTGGCATTTTAAAGCTCTGTGGGTCCGGCTGCCACCTTTAAGTGCTGTAGTTCTCTGGCTGTTTGTTCAGCTGAGAGGATAGTTTCCAGCAGCATGGGGCCGTTTCCTGTCTCTTCATCCAGCTGACATGCCTAGATAAAAGCAGCTAAATTAAGCAGGTGTCACTTCCACTTCCATTTCCAGATATGTCTTGATTAGCTCACTGACTTCTTCAAGTCTCCCTGCCTCTGGGATAGGCTCTTTCTGAAACGTGGCCAGGAGTTGGGAGTCACAAGTCACAGCCGTACACAGCTGACCGAGATACAGCACCCAAAGCTCCATAACTTGGGAACTGACCCCAAACAAACCCAAGGTTAGGGTTTCAGTCTTGAGAAGGAGGAATGACTTGGGGCTTTAGGTAATGCTACTTTGAAAGAAAGGGCATGAGCACAAATGTTGTCAATGGGAAAAGCTTCTCCCAATGCTGTGGGCACGTGTGAAAGATAAACAAGGCAAAAACATTGAACATCAACCCTTGCCATCATTATTTAATCCATCAATGCTAAGCAGGAGGGCATTAAGCATTCATCCCTTCAAGCAGGGGACACAGAAACAGCTTGTTTTCAGTCAGTACACGTCCAACTGGCACCACCTTGCCTCTGTCAAATTGCTGTTGTGTGGGGGAAGGAGATTTCCCACAGTCTTCTTTGGGGCTACAAAATCCTGGACTGCTAGTTCTGTGTTGCATAATGTAAGAAGTAATTAGAGATCAGCATCACTGACATTCACATAAATCCTGAAATATTTTTATGGCTCAAAGCTTACCTAATAGGATTAAACAAAGCAAATATTCAATTAGTTCTTTACAGGCCATGGCAAAATCAGCCTTCCTCTGCTGAAATGGTGCAAGTGACATTCAAACATATCCATGGGATGTAACATATTATATAACAACAATTATTTCAGCATATATTAATATATATGCTTTGCTACTCTTAAATTAGACATGCAACCATTAATTGTATGATTCTGAATGCACATTAACCTGGAATTACACCACCTTCAAGGAAATAATCTCCTTTTTCATTAAAAGAAAGCTTACATAGCACACATCATTTTTATTATCTTAAATAATGTTTGCTTTTACATAAAAATCAAGTCAGATATTTAAACTTTAAGCTATGTAATACACTTCTGAAATATAAAACTGAGAAATCCAAGCCTTGGAGAGTATATGAGCAGGAAGGTAAATATAGTTATTTTTAATAAGCGTCACCGTATTAAATTCAGGAGCAAAAAATGAGAAGGTGCCAAACAGTTCTAGGCTGAAACTTCCAAATGCCTTAGGGTATGGCTGCACAAACAAGATCCCATGAGGCAAATTAGGGCTGATTTTAGAGAATATTAGCTATTGTATGTTGACTGTGAAAGCCTCTCTGCCACAGATAATTTTGCAGCATTTACTACTCCTGCCAGAGGGACATCATTTCTCAGCTTGGTGTTGCTAAATATTAAGCTGCACTTGTAAGGCCAAGCCCTTGCTTGGCTTGTGATGATTTGTTATCTTAGATATACCCATGGTGAAAGCTGAGGAGATACAGGAACCTCAAACATTCTGAAAATAGTGTGAGCATCAATATCATCAGTGAGCTTCTGAAAGGCTGCATCCTAAGACTGGGAAATGTCACTGTGGAAGCCCTGGACAACTCCTCAGTGATTTTCCCCTTTCTTTCTCAGTGGCACTCACTTCTAGAGAGTTACAGGGGTTAAAAAGGTGTCCTTAAAGAAAGGCTGTCAAATGATTGAAGTCAGAGCAGGGTGATTGCTGACTCCTCACAGGGCAGACCCCTGTGACCATTCCCGTTTGGGAGCAGAAGTCCTGCCTGGGCACACCTTTCTGTCTCCACGTAGGAGAGGAGAGCCCCTGTTCCCCACAGTGGTGTCCATGAAGCTCATGTTTCTTCTGGCAAAGATCTTGGCTTTCTTAAACGGGAAGCCAGTGCTGGCTGGGATAGGTTGTTTGTTCCTGATAGCTTAGCCAAGAAATGGATGTCACTTCTCTTCTAGGGACTCAAGGGAGACATTGGACCGGCGGGTGTCATGGGCCCACCTGGTAGGCCTGGCCCTGTTGGCCAGCCAGGCCCCCCTGGACCGTCAGGACTAGGTAAGCCAAAAATGAGGTGACCTCCCAGGAGTGTCCCCGCTCCCCAACCCCTCCTGACGCATCAGGCACAAAGTGCTGCAGGGCTTGCTTTGCTTCTCCATCAATGGCAAGGAGAGGATTTCTCCTGGAGGCAGGTCATGCCATCCTAGTCCATTATTTTAAAACCTACTTTGTGGCTTCTGATGTTTCAGATAAAACCAAAGCTAAATCCTATGTGGTCCCTGAGGGATTTTTGTAGATGGGGACGATGAAAAGCCATCTGGCAGCCTTGGAGAGACTAGGTAATCTCCATCATCAAAGGTCTGCCTCTCCAGATATCCTGGCTTACAGTGAAAAACTGTGATTTCAAATCAGCCAGGACATGTTCACCCTGTGCAGCTCTACAAGGGAAAAACAGATGAGATTCAAGTTACAGTGTCATTAAGGAAAGAAGAGAAGAGAATGGAAAGGGAGAAGAGTTGAGGGAAAAAAGACCATGGAGAAAATCTATATAATTAAGTGCTTAAAATTTATGCTCGCTGCAATTGTGTGTTTAGTAGAAATTATTACAAAAACCTTGTAAAAACATAATTGTACATCCTCAGAGCTGTGCATGCACATGAACCCTGGTCAGCTTCTGGGTCCAAACATTGAAATGAAGGACAATACATGACCCACAACACACAATCTCCCTTTTCATTTTGCTTCCCCTTTTCTTCCCCTTTCTTGCATTAGCAGACAGGAGGTCTCTTCTTGTGGTGGTGTGGAAATGGAACATCTGTAAAGCTGAGCACAGCTTCAGAATCTTCATGTATCTCACGTCTCCCATTAAGAAGCATCTTTGCTTGAGTAAATTAGCTGGAAGCTCTCAGAAGGCAGAATTTTTACCGTGCTGATGGGAAGGCAGCCAGGACATTGAGATTACTTTTTCAAGGCTTTATTCCATCCACAGAAAGTTTATGTGTCAGGGTTATTAATCTTTCTCCTCCAGAATATAAATTCTGATCCTAAAAGACATTTCTGTAATGATGCAACTGCTTGCAGTATGACCATATTGGCTCTTAATCTAAATCTGCAGAGCAGTGCATCCTTGCCAAAGTCTGAAAGTCAAAAAAGCAGTATTATTTTTTATTATTAATGTTTAATTAAAACATTAAAAATCTCCAGTATTTTTAGTTGGGTTTTTGCTGTATAGAAACCTGTGAAACAGCATTGCTCAAGTTGTTGTACAAAGGCTCAAGTCCAATCTGTTGTGCACTTATACAGAGACTGACTCTACAAAACTTGGTGCATAGGCTCTCTAGAGTGATCTGTGTGTTCATCCTCTCTTGAATTTCTGTAGCTTCAAACAGGCTGACATTTATTCTAAGCAAATGGTCTCTCTCTTCCTCTATAAAACTGGTAAAAAATTCAGAAGGTGATCTGAAATGATATGACTGTGGTAAAAAATGGGCATCTTTCTCCTGAAGTACTGGAATTAGTGGCTCCCTTTGGTTCCCAGTGGAATTGGTGGGAGCTGTGCCTGTCTGAAAACTTGGATAAATGCATATATCCACCTGACCTGTACTTTTCCCACTAAGGCTGTGTGTGTGTGGTGTGTAGTAACTTCATAACAACGGAAGATGATGCTCTGCTTCCTAGGGCAATTTGCAATAGGACCAAAGGGAGAAAGAGGACTTCCAGGGCCTCCAGGGAGATGTCTCTGCAGAACCCCACAGCATATGAGCAACCCATCATATGAGCACTCTGTGTTTGGACACAGCTACCCAAAAGTTCCCGCGGTAAGCAGGTGTTCTGGGAGGGGATGTGAGCAGTTCTGAAGTGCTTTTATTACCAGAGGTGTTG
This sequence comes from Hypocryptadius cinnamomeus, assembly GCA_013400635.1. Lineage (NCBI taxonomy): Eukaryota > Metazoa > Chordata > Aves > Passeriformes > Zosteropidae > Hypocryptadius > Hypocryptadius cinnamomeus. The sequence goes on from VYZP01040411.1 coordinate 43,557, forward strand.
TACTCACTATTACTTTTTGTTTAATAGAAAGATATATAGGCAATGTGTGATTTCTAGTACCTAAAACCTCTGAGATCCAGAGGTGCAAAAGAGTTCAGTTGTAACTTGTTTTGTGATTGGTGTGCTGAGATGCAGCTGTTCCAAAACATCAGTAAGGTAGCACATGTTTGGAAATATTTTTCAAGCCTTAGGGTGCTCTCTTTCATCCACTACTGTACATATATGATCTGTCCTTTTTATTTCATGAAATCAAAGTACATTTCAGATTGGTCAGTAAAGTGAGCATACCTTTCCTGTTTGTTTGGGGCTTTTTTAAGACAGTGATTTCAGAATTGAATATGGGGATCAAGCATTTCACATATGCAATACAGCTTTCTCCCAAAGCACAGACCCTCAATAACAGGAGTTTCCACAAACTGTAAGAATCAGGTGTCTGGGCTCCAGTCTGCAGACATACACATTATATAGCTGATTTCCATCTCTAGCCTTGAAAGCATTTTCATGAGCAAATTGGACAAAATACTTTAAAGGACAAGGCATTGGTGAAATGTGACCTAGTAATTTTTTATCACTGATTTCTTTGGGCTTTGTAACTACTGTTTATGTACTTCTTCTGCTGGGCCTTGCCTCATTACTCTGAGCAGCACTTAGTCAGTGATGAAGATGCTCCCTTGCTGCTGTGTGCCAGCATAGCTCAGCCACTCCACCCATGCAAGTGGGAATGGTGTGGTGTCTGGTTATCTCTGAATGCCAATAAGCAGCAATTAGCTTTGTTAAAGCCCCACCTGTCACACTGTCAGAAAGCTGTCAAGGTGTGTGGAAGGGACACACTCACAACACCGTTAAACTGGCTTCATTGAGCTCAGCCTTTTGCACAAGTGTGTTTCAAGCCTTGTCAGCTGTGCCAGCTGCTCACTCATCCCTGGCTGCATTGCATCAGAAGAAACCCTCCTGTTGTTCTGAACACATAACGGTGAGAGATGAATGTGCTGAAATAAAGGTACATATCACACCACACTGTGTGCAAAAAACCCCGTTGTGTACTTTGCAGCCTGGAGAACTCATAGGAAAAGCTTTAAGGCTCTCAATATAATGTAGAGGTCTCATTACCCTCCTTCATCAGGCACAGTTTCCTATCTTAAAAGATAGGATCTTAAAAGATAATAATGATAGTAATAGATCTTAAAAGATAGTAATGAAAGTGTAAATATCTAAAATACCATACACTATCACTATGAGCCCCAAGGTGCCATTTTGTTGCCAGGAATGTGGGATGGCAAAAAGGCAAGGCTTAGCTCTGAAAATGAGGCACTTCCAGAGCAGCAGTCCCTGTTTTCCTGCCGCTCATTTGTTTTACTCCCTCAAGTGTAAAGAACACTTTAACTTAAACTAGAGCTGAAACATCACTATTGTTTATTCTGTTCAGATCCCCATGTAGCAGCTTTGAAGCCTGTCTTGGGCCACCTGAAAGCTCTTGTCAGGGTTCTACAGCTGCACATGGAAAAGATCCAGAGATGTTGTCCTGCGCTCTGGCCCTGTGGTTTGCCAAAGCAGCATATCCTCAGTGCCACCACCCATGCACCCAGCAGCTCCTCCAGAGGAGGGCAGAGGCTGGGAAACAAAGTGCTGTTTTTCTATCACTGGCTTGGATTAATTCCATTTTTTTAAATCTTGTGCAATTTTAAAGGCTGATATCTGTAATGGTTTGAGACAGCATAGTTTTGCTATTGATTTCAAGTGAAATTGGAGCTCTGGGGCTGGGCCCTGAGCTCCTGAACACAATTACAGAATCAGTTCTGTGCTGGCTTCCTGTTTCTTTGCTTCCTTTCATTCAAGCTGAAGGCATTTTTATTCAATGCTTCTTTAATGAAATGGCCTTTGTCCAGGGCTGTGGGAATGTTCTGCTATGTAAAAATGTCAAGGTAACTAGTTTTTAAAAGAGACAATTCTGTTTATGCTGGTGAGAATCAGACTCAGACCTAAATCTATTTTGCCCAGAAGCACTCCATTTGCTTTTTCTTAATTTAAAAATGGTTTGAATCTTACAAAAATTAAATTGATTAAGCTGCTGAAGGAAGAGATTATTTCCTAATGCCTTTTACATCCAATTTCAGTGACTGAGACATTAAAGAAATGAGTAAGAGAGCAGCTTGTCCATTTTGAACTATTTTTTTTCAGTGTAATTGAAGACTTGGCTTTAGACTATAGTATATGCATATAAAAAAATATGCATTTTAGTGCCAATTAAATCTAAAGAAAGCACAAAGAGGCAAAAGTTAAGGGAAGGTTGTATTGAGCCATGCATTATTTATTTGTAGCCACAAACATGCCTAAAAAGTTATAGTCAATCCACAAAAAAGCACTTACACCCATTTAGATTTTGCAATTGCTTCAGCATCAAACCATTTGCACATCAGAAAGTTCTTCTCAGCAGTGATTGTGCACCACTAGTTGTATGATTTTTACTTGAGGATGTGCATTTCAAAATAGGGGCCCAGGAAACACCATTCTTTCCATGGGTGTAGCTTCTCATCTCCTCTCTTTCTGAAAACAACTGAACCATTTTCCTGTATATTATTTACCTATTTGAAGATACATATGCCAAACTAGATCCTGTGATAATCCAAAGAACTTATTGAGAAGGATACCAATCACCTCTTTTTGTGTGCCCCAGATTTATGTGGTGAATAATCAAGAAGAATTGGACCGGTTAAACACTGAAAATGCGTTAGCTTTTAGAAGAGATCAGAGATCTTTGTATTTCAAGGATACCTTTGGATGGCTCCCAGTCCAGGTGAAAATATGACTGTGGTCTCAGAAAACCCGTGAGTGTATGTTTCATTCTGAAATACAGAACATACTTCTGTACTTAAGGTGTCATACAGAATCAGTTAAGCAAATGGGGGGAAAGCTCATTTTTGAACACTGCCACAACTGTACATAATTCTGTGAATTTTGTTCACAGGAGTCTTAATTACTGAGGCATTAAAGCAGTGTTGCAGGTTTTGCTAACCTCCCTGTGAACCACTGGTGAACAAACTGGAGCAGAGTTCAGGGAATTATGGTGGTAAAAAGAGTTTTTTATTTAATACAAAATAAGGCAAAACTCACCAGGGTACAGAGTTGCAGAACTAAAACCCTGCAAACCAAACTCACATATTTCCTTATTGCTTGAGGAGCTAAGGTGAGTCCTGCTGAAATTAGCAACAGGATCCTTCTTGTGTGTACTGGGCTTTGGATCAGACTCTGTATAAACCCTCTGACCAACAAATAACAAGACATAAAATCCTGCTTGTGGGACCTGCCCCCCAGAGCCCTTCTCCTCTGCTTGCTACCCAGGCTGCTGCTGGTCTGGTTCAGTAACCACTGTGTGTTTGCCTGGCCAGCTCACCCCTTTGTACCCTATGGATTACCGCTTCGAGGAGGGGGGCACCTGTGGAGATGGCATCGTGCAGGATGGGGAGGAGTGCGACGACGGCAACGCAGTTGTGACTGATGACTGCATAAGTAAGTCACAGCACAGCAGGAGGGGCTTCTTCCTGCCAGGGAAGGTGCATTGGTTGTACCACAGGGTACACTGCTTGTGTGTAGGAGAGCTTGTGTGGTTTGTGGATCAAGTGCAGTCACAGGGAAAGGGAGGCACAATGGCCACAGGGTGAAAACTGAGGCTTCCATGCATGTGGATGGTGCACACCACACAGGACAGAGGTGACAACAGCACCTCTCTGCATCCTTGCTGAGTCAGAGACTCTGCATTTCGGGGGCCATCCAGCAGCTGGTTTATACACACACGCCTTTCCTGGGTGCTGCCAGCTCTCTCTAAAAGCTGTAGCACACCTTTGCAGTGCAGCACAGCCCTTGGGATAGACACTGTTTCTTATGATAAAATAGATCCTGAGTCCAGAAACACCACTTTGGATTTTGTTATTCACTTGCATAGGGAAGGTGTCAGCCCATTACCTTCACTATCGGGTTTACATAACAATTCATGTCTACTCCATCTTCCTTCCATTTTGCTGATTATGGATGGCAAAGAGCATTTGAGCAGCTGTGGTAACCTTCACTTCCCCCTCTCAGTTACTTTTACATCTTGCTCTTCTCCAGAGCACAGCCCTACACCATCTCCACATAGTAGGTTTGGTGCTCTGTTGTTCCCACCAAAGGGATGCTTCTTCACATTTCAGAACAGTATCACCCAACACTGAAAGATGCAATTTTTCATTAATATATCACTCACTGACTTTGAAAATGGGGCGTATGCAGCCATGCCCTGTGTAAGTTTCTCCATCCACCTGTCCATCACCACCCTTCCCCTTACGACTTAGGAATCCCAGCCAACTTCTCAATGACAACAGGAAAGAGATTTCAAAGGCAATTCCATCTCAACAGGTCTAGGGAGATGTATAAATAAAAGCCCAGCTAAGCTTGCCTGACTGCAGAGTAGTCCAGAGAGACAGCAGACAACATCTGTCCTGTTTCCAGACATGAGAAAACGATTAAATTAGAATTTGCAATCAGCTGTGGGGAACAACCATGTGGCAAGACAGTGTTCATTAGTTCTAGTGCCTGCAAAAATTGTGCACTCTGTGTCTGAGGGCACATCGTGCTCTCTATGCATTGGGCAAAGTCTCAATGGAGGCCTTGCAATACAGAGATTTCTGACACTGATGTGACCCATCATTGAGTTATTTGGAAAGGAGCACATTATTGTCATTCTTCTCCTGTAACTGAACCAAAAGGAAATGGCTAGCCAAACGTTAAATTGATTTTATTGTAAAAAAGGCTTCTTGGTCTTAGAAGCATCAGTTTCTGACAAACACATCCTTGGTGCAATTAATTAATCATTTCTATTTGTAAATAACCCACTTTAGTCTCTTATAAACTCCCTGTTCCTGAATGTCTGTTTAATCCTTTGCTTAACACCAATGGATTCTCCCAGAAGATGTCATAGGGATTTTAACTAAATGGATTTGTTCATGTTAAAAAGTCATTCTCAATATGCTGAAGTTATCAAAATCAAAGTCCAATTGCTAAAATGGCAAACAAACCCACAAATTACTGCAGCCTACATGTCAGTCACCATGAAAAAATGTGACAAATCCCACTCACGCTCAAGTCAGTAGGAGTCAGCAGTGGGAAAAACATGGTTTTGGCAACCTTTATATATTTTTTTTTTTTAATAGACAGGCTGCATAATTCTGTTCACATGTGAAAACTCACAGCAGACAAACATAGATATTGCACAGAATTGGGTAAAGGTCTAGGTTGGGAACTTCAAACCAGCTAACCACCTAAGATTACTTTTTTGAGATTGTGGCTTCCCCGAATCATTTAGGTTAACTGTATTTTATGTTTCCCTTAACTTGTTTTGATGGCAATTATCTATGGCAATAATAAGTTTTGAGTAAGTGTTGTTGTAATTAGTGATTCTGTAGTCATTTTTTTTAGTATTTATCCATTCTTTCCCTTCATCACTGAAATTAGGCTAAAAAAGTACATTCTTTGTAGTGAAGAGTACTGCTCCTCGTAAGCCAGTCCTTACAGAATGCCTTCCCCAAAATATCTTGCTTTATACTTAACCCTTAAAGAGCTAGTTCCAGTTACTTCACCTGGTTTTTTTACATCTGAAGTGCCTGGAAGGTAGTTATTTCTTTATTTTTCACTAGGGTGCCGCCGTGCTTACTGCGGAGATGGCTACAAGCACGAGGGGGTTGAAGACTGTGATGGGATGGATTTTGGATACTTGACATGTAGAACATACCTTCCTGGGTATGTAAAAGGAGGTCTTCACTTTGGTTTGGTGGGGTTTTTTTGGTTTGTTTATGGAGAGGTTGTTTTGTGTGTGTTTTTCCTTTCTTTTTTCTCTTTTCCAGCTTTAAAACAGAGGAGTTTCACCCACTGAAATCTTGGTCCACTGGGACCACTGCAAGTAGCAGGGAAGAAAGAGTCTATCAAATTATTTCTGTATATCATTGACTTTAAGGGCTAAATCTCATTTCACAGTAAGAAGTACATGCCTCTTACTGTACAAAACAAATGAAGGTCACACAGACCTATGCTTGCCCATTTCTTGCCAATATTTCCTTATCTGGTCACATTAATATCCAGCCATAACATAAGAAAAGTAGGAAAGACCATGACAAGATGATCACACTGAAGGAAAAAAACCCCACAGGCGTGTACCAACCTCTTGCTGCCCTTCCCATTAATGGGTACTCTGGAGGTGTATTTGCTTCTGAATCAAGCAGTCATCTGTCAACTTTTGCAAAGTGCAGGAAATTCATTCACCAGCACATGCAAAGCCCTGCATCTGTGTAGCAAAGTCCTTCATTTAAAACATCTGCTTACTGTTGACTTGCCTTCTCTGCCTTTGTTTAGGCAGCTTCCTCTGGTCAGCGTTTTGCCTCCAACAGCAGCACCCCTATTTAGCTGTCAGGTATTGTTACTGGCTAACAGGAAACATTTAATTTGCAAATTAAATTATGTGCAGAGCCCTCATCATTCAGGGAACAATAATGTGCTAATTGACAGGAATAAGAAACCACAGGATGTCTTTGTAAATCTAGTGCTGTGCTAATCCTTCCACTGTAATTGTTGGAGCACTTTTGGTATAAGAGATTACTAAAATCCAGACCAGCCAACCTGACAAAACTGAAACATTTTACAGAGATCTCATCTTCAGACAGCGTGGAGTTGTTCTCTACTGTGAAAACTATTCCCTTCTAAGAGTCTGAAATTTGGTGCCCAGCATAGCACCACAAAAGCTTGAGGAAACTTTATAAATTTCACTTTGCTTGTATATTCAAGTTGTTGAAGAGCAACTGAGATATTTTATTTTTGTGTTTAGTCTGCATATTATCTGCCAAACTAAAGAAAAAGCTGTGAATCATGAGAAAGTGGGCTGAGTATGTGAATATGACACTCCCATGGGAGTTTTACCCTGAAGTAACCTTTCCTCCAAGAGCTCTGCTGCAACTGATTTTCCCATTTTTTACTCTTTCCAGCCCACAGATCCCTCCTCCTGTTTCACACACCTTCTCTTCAGATTTTATGTTAGTCTGAGAATGTGGGTTATTCTAGGACGTAGTTTTAAAGCTGCTTAGTCCACAGCTTGTTGTTGTGCATGGGTTAGTCACTTAGACATTCCAGCAATAAAAACTCATTTAAATTCTTATTAACAATTCTGGTCAGGTCTTCAGTAGGTAAAGTCACTGCTCAGTTTAAGTCAGTAGAAAGACAAAATCTCTGGTTTTCCTTATTTTGCAAGGACTCTTCAAGACACTCCTTTTAAAATTATTTCCAATGTGGGAATATGCCACTCTCATTACTTCAAGTACATGAAAAAGAAGTTAAAGGACAGGCACAGTCATGCCTGCTGAACCTATTGGCAGTAACTGGAAAAACACTTAACTCAGAGTCTCAGATGTTTTGTTCCACAGCTCCTGTGGGTGAGCACCAGGACCTTTTGCATCCACCCCCATGAAATGCTCTAGTCCTGATGCCAACAGGGATTTTATTTTTTTAAACTGACATTACTGGGAGTTAAGTCTTCACTCATCATTTCTCCTGGACGCCTGTTTTGCTGACAGAGGAGAACACAGTTGAGCACTGATGAAAACTGCCCTCCTGTTTTGTTTCCCATATGTTGCTGCATATGCATATTCTGAGGTTCTTCACTCCTATGGAGAGTTACATCCAGGAACGATGTAAGTGAACCATACCATGCTTTGAAACTGAGATATTCCCTTTTATTCCAGGTCCTACGGGAAATTGCGCTGCACTTCTTACTGCTACATTGACTCCACACAGTGTCGATACTTCACATGAGGCAGCGGAGGTGGGTAGCATCCCACGGGTAGCGGGTGCTAGGTGCTACACTATCACCTATCCAAGAAGGACTGGGACAAAAAAAACCCCAACCCACCTCTGGGAAAACAAACAAAGACACATCATGCTGCTGATGGCCATTCTGAGATTTTTTTTTTTTTTTAATATAGATTTGTCAGATAGGGAAAAATAGGACCACTGCATCCTGTCTTAATAGAGGAATAAATGTCAAGCTGTGTGTGCCAGTGAGACTTCCATGTGGCTGCGGATGGCAACTTGCTCTCCATCACAAAAGCAACATTAAACTACTGGAAGCTGCGTTTCATTAACCAGGAATGTCATGTAACAATTACCTCGACTTAGCACTGTTAAACCCAAATATAATCTCTTCAGGGGTTTTGTCTTTAACCCTTCTCTGCATAAACACAAAGCATATCTTGGACGCGGTGTTCAGAGGGACTTTCTCTTTCATTACAATGTGAACTTAGCAAGTGTTGTATCCACTAGAGATGACTTCAGCAACTCTAAGGTTACTAATGCTCCTTCACTGGTCAAAGGAGTTAAAGTTCTTTCACAATCAGCAAATCAGTCAAATAAGCTGGTTAACGTCACCTGCAGGCGAAGGCGTTGTTTGTGTGTGTCTGTGCACTACAAGCAGTCACAGGAGGCCTGCAAAACACACCACAAAAGGACAAACTGGACAAATAAACTGTGAAACAGCCAAGAAGTCCTCTCCCAGGAGAAAATCAGACAAGGAGGGAAGATAAAGAAAGAAAATATTTCTGTATTTTTCTCCTCTGTGCTGAGCTGGCTGGGCTCTGCCTGACCCCAAGGGGCTGGGACAGCATCGGTTCCCTGCCCGAAACCACGGCCACGTACACATTGTCTTCTCTCTGGTGTCCACACTGGAAGGTCTCTGCATTTGCAACCCCTTGTCCACCTGACCATCATCACTCAATTCCCAGTTATCCCCTGTGGTCCCTCCCCCTCTGCCACTGGCTGTTTCTGCCACCGTGTGCCCCAGTGTGTGCGCTCACTTTTGTATCGCCGTGAATCAGACCGCGGAGTAGTGTGTTCATGGACACTCGGTCATGCTGTGCAATGTACATGTGGGTTTTTGGTTTTTGGGAAGGTCTCTCAACTAGATCAGCTCTGATTGGAGTCAGGGTAATTATATACTTATTTATTAGCAAGTAGTAAAGAGCAAATTTCACATGGAAAGCATATTAAATGTTACATGAAAAAGAGTCTATAACAGAAAATGAAACCAAGAATGTGCAGAATGCAGGACTAAAAGCCTTAAAACTAGGCATTATTTTCATACAAGCCACTCTTTCCTGCTTTGTGGTAAATGTTGTACAGGACTGAGTGAAATGTGTGAGTTATCTGTGCCAGTGACAGCACTGCAACAGCTGCACTGACACTGGCACTTCTGTAGAGGTTAAATAAAGGTGGATGTTGTGTTATAATGATAATGCATCAAAGCAATCAAGAAACACATGCAACTTTTACCACCTGCCTAGAAGACTTAAACTATGCATGTATAAAGTGATATTGGAAATCACCAATTAGCAACAAAAAAGAAAGGAAATTTGTGTAGTCTTTATGATGATCACTTACCTGGGCTATTTATGTTGCTATGAAGCTAAGTCACCAGCATTTGTAGCCCAGTTCAACAGTTTATTTTTTGTTTTTCTTAACTGAAGTCTTAATAAAAGGTCCAGGAACCACTGGGACAAGAAAATTGCCACAAATTCTGGAAATCTGGGCACTAGCACAGCTGCCTTTTTAATTTCCTGTGCTAGTGCAAGCAGCAGGTTGCAGCAGCATCACACCACAGGGAGCAAGTTCTGGTTGTTGGGAGGATCTCGAGGACAAACACACTCCCAGCAGCACAACCTGCTGGCCATCCCTCTGGGTGAACCCCTGGCAGAATCTGCTGGTGTTACCATCCTGGGGTGGAGACACTCCATCTGAACTACTCACCTTCTCCAAGGAGTTAATCTCAACCCTCCAAAAGGCTGGTGTCTCTGAGAAGTTGATAATTCCAGTGGTGTTTCACCTTCAGTTTTTAGCTGGATCATTTTTCATGAAAAGCTCCTACCTCCAAAGGACATTGAAATAACAAAGCTACGGGCATGGATCGTAGAAAACGTAAACAGGAGATGTGGTCACCCGGGTAAAACTGTGCTGCTCATGTTCAGAAAGGGGCCTATCAGCCTGGTCAGTCTGGGAACACTTGCACAGCATGGATTTTAAATGGACAAAGCAATGTAAAACATAAGAAAACAAAAAAAAAATTCATACATCCATTACTGTCTTGCTCCCCTCAGAAGATAAAGCATGAGAAAGACACCTGGGAAGGTGTAAAGTATATATGATTTTAAATGCTGCAAAGGAAATCCTTTGCCCTCATTTCTGACATACCTGATTTATCATCAATTAGGTATTCTTCAGCTGAGTGATGCCTGGTCTGCTGCAAATTGTCTTCCCTCCTTCTCTGAGCTTGGGAACTTAAAACATTGTGCCAAGACTGGTTCAAAAGTTAATTGGAATATTTCAGTTCATTGGACTTTTGTAGCTGCATACACTTGTGGGAGAGTTTTCTAATGATTAGTATGCAACTCTAGGCAAGTACAAAACATTATACCATGCACTGTATTAATGTATACAAAAAAATCTGGCTTGCTCTTAATATATGATTAAATATATGTAATTGCCTACGGCATATATTAGCAGTTCATGTCAATAAATCATGCTACCTTAGTTCCCCTATGTCCTTACTTTCACTTATTTAATTTTGGATTTAACAGCACAGTTTTCAAATATAATTACCTAGTTTAAGATGCTGGGGAGGGAAAAAACACCTCTTTTCCCATGCCTGCTGCCTCTCCCTGCCTGCCGTGGGATCCAGTTCTGTGTGGGCGCAGTGACGTGACAGCCTGGGAGTGTGACTGTGCACCCCTGCTCCTGGGCTTGCCACTGCCTCGTCCCCAAACTGACCCCTGCAGCACGCCACGGGCAGAACAGCTCCACTTCCACCAGTTTCTGATTGGAATCTGTAATGTACTTGGTTTTAATAAGGCTTTGGGCTGTGGTTTGGGGGATTATCTCCTCCTGCTAGCTGATAATGCATTTACTGGCTGCTTTGTAACTCTCTATCAGAGGCTGAGCTGATGGCTGTGAAACAGAAAGCAGCAGCCTTGGGTGCTGATGGACAATGGGAATGATGATGTTGGCACCTGGGATTTGGGCACTCCTGGAAACTGGCACCAAGGCTTCGAGAATAAGGTCCTGCCTTGCAACCCGGGAGTTGGTTGTCCCAGGGCTTTTGTGTATAGCAGGGAGTTCCAGAGAAGGGCAGTCCTTCCTGTCCCCAGGGGAAAAGGAAGTGTATTGACAGACAGAGAATAAGTGAGTCTATTTTCTGCCTGCTCTTTCTAAAAACTCAGCTTCTGTGACACTCACCTCTCTGGCACCCAAATGCCAACGCCATTTCTCCCTTCCCTTCAAATTGCTCAAAATCATAGCTGTCCTTGCCCATAAACCTGGCCATGCACCTCATGTCCTTCTTTCTAATTTCCTCTAAAGACACTGAAGTTCATATCATTTGTAGCCTCCTGAAAACTCTGCAATGCCCTTGCTGCGCTGCTGGGTTTCATCAGCTTCTGCTTCAGTCTCTCACACCATCCCTTTTCTAATATCTTCTGCTTGTGACAGCCCTGCCATATGTCACAGCAAAGCCCCTTGGTCATGGTCCTTACCTTCTAAAATTTGTAGGATGCATCTCTCACTTCAGCCCCACCCATTTGTACAAGGAGAGAGGGGATTGGTGGTTGTCCTTAAACTGCAGGTCTCCAAGAGCTGTCCTTGAGCACCAGCTGTTTGTGAGGAATAACAGTAAGTCCCCAGTTAGCTGCATTTGGGGACAATTCAATACACTTGGCTGCCACATACAATCAGGAGATGTCTTTTTAAAAGATGACCAAAATAAACCCAAGAGAAGGACGTCAGCGCTGTGCTGTGGTTCTTTGCTGATATTTAAGCCTATCATGCACAATGCTGCAAGGAGATGTTTACAGAGGTGTTGGAAAAATGACATTTTAATTCACAAAGGGTGAGGCAATGAGAGCACTTTCTAAAAGGTTCCAAGTTCTTTCTCTGATAGCTTCTGCCTAAAGAGATGGATGTAGCAAAGCAAGGGTCCCTTCCCAGGAAATCATTCCCTTGCAAGGAATGCACAGAATAATGGGCTATTGAACTGCTACAGGCAGCATAAGGTACTGGCAAAAGGACACACAACTGGTGAATGTAAAATTTAGATCAGGAATTTGGATGAGAGTAATGATGCTTATTAATCTGGCAAGAGACCATACAACTTGTAGACCATTAGAGCACTGTCAGGCCTTAACCAAAGAGAGAAAAGGAACAAAGCCTAAGTAAATGAGCCATTTGTGTATTTAATGAACATAGTCAGTGAAAAACTCCCACAATATTAATATGTCCAGTTACATGCCCAGCAATGTGCTCTATGCAGAAAGCTGATGTCACTCCAGGGCCAAAAAGGCCAGAGCAAAGCCTGGGCACATGCTTTCATTGCATCAGTAATTACTGGGGCATTTAGGAGGATGGCCCTGAACCAGCCCAGCCAGGGAAGGCTGCATTTGAAAGGATGGCCAGGCCAAATTATATTAGAGGAGTGTACTCCTGATGGAAATCGCATTAGTGGCTACTTCCCTCTCTCCATCCCTGGCAAAAACTTGGCACTTAAAAGGTACTGAGTTATAGCCCTGGCCTTTTACAGCTTTTAATTCACTCTGACAGTTTAATTCACTCTGACAGAGCATCTGAGGGACGGTCCAGTTTGGATGCATAATCTTCTCCAGTGGCAGAGAAGAGGGTTTAAACAGACATATTTTGCTGTAGCCTTCCCACACACTACTGAGCAAGTGGCCCTCCTGCATGGAGTGCTACTCAGTATTTTCTTTGGAAAGGAGTGGGAAGGAGAATGATGGAGCTGAAGCCCTCAAAGCCACTGACAGCAAAGCCAAGGGATGCAGCAGGGCATTGCATGGAGCAGGAGCCACTCTGGCCAGTGTGGCTGGGCTGGGAAGGGGCCTCATGTTGCCGCATGTGCACCACAGCATCTCATGTTCTTCAGAAAAAGCTGCCTGCTGTGCTGTCCCCAGGGCTAATGCAGCTGGTGGTATGTCCTGCAGGACACAAGGAAGGACAAAGCACTCCCTGAGCTGTTCTGCAGGTGCAGCTGGAGCCTGCCTGGCTGGTCTGTGATAACACCAACACAGACGTTTGACAGAGCCAGAATCTGAGTTAATGGCACAATAAGTCAGCCAGGAGGAAGAGGAGGTAACATTAACCTACTCACACAGCAGCATGTTTAGTATATTTAGCAACTTGGCAACTGATCACCCTCTCTTAGGCAGTCTAAAGTGTCACCATTCAATGAGGGAATAAACTGACATCAGCATTAAATTCAAGCCCATGGCAAGGTGTCTTTGACCCTAGTGCCAGGTGTGGAGGAAGCTTTCATCTTTCAAGCTTTCATCTTGAAGAGCAGTCAGAGCCCTGTCAGGGTCTGTAGCATCCTCTGTAGGGTACACAGGGGAGTGGGTGTTGATGGTTATTCACTGTCACCCTCCTGGGAGGAAGAGACACCCAGTGGAATTTCCCACTGAGCCACCTCAGAGTGCTGACTTACACCGTGGAAATGCAGGCATGTAACACTCACTTTCCTTTGCCCTCCCAACCAGAACATCCCCAGTTTGGTGGAGCAATGAGAGAACCGCTTGAGAACCCCATCTGTTCCCTGAACCCTTTGTGGGATCCCAGAAACTCTTTAGTGACTAATTTTGTTTGGAAGAGAAGAGCTACCATTGCTCCCTGCCTTGCTCATTTCAATTAGCCCCGTGAAACTCATCATGCATGAGTTGGGAGAGGCTGTGCTGAGCCAGTCAGACATTTGGGGCAGGTTATGTTTGGTGCTTCCCATGCCTTCCTCTCAGAGGTTATCTGGTGAACAAATGGGGATATGGAGGAGCCTGGCAACCCTGATGCTTTACAGCAATGTAAATTTCTTTTACACGTTTCCGCTGGGTTTGACATTTTACCTGCCTGGCACTATTACTGCTCCGAGGACAGGATGTGCCAAGAAAGAGAACATTGAGGACTGCTCAGTTTTTGAGTTGCTAGCAGATTTAAAGGGGAGGATGACTGATGAGAGGTGAGAAACAGAATAGTTCAGGCAACTGAACTGTACAGAACTGGCTGGTTGAAATGTGTATATTATGGGCCAGGATCTACAGGGGGACTGGTTGTGAAATACAGTGAAATGCTGGGTGTAAACTGTGATGCCCCAGTACATTCAGATAAACCATCATAACAAGTTACTGTTTTGTGTCATTTGAGCAGAGGTTGGTTGTCAAACCCAGCTCAGCCCCGAAGCAGAAGCATGGGACCAGTGGGAAAAGCTGGCAATCCTGCTGGTCCTGGTGGGCGCAGGGAAGGGCAGAGAGGCTCACTCTGTGCCAGGACTTTTTGAGCAAGACAATATCTGGTGTGAAAGGCTGCAGGATTACAGCTTCTAAATAAAGCTCTGAGAGATGTACCTGTTGCTGCCTGGGGTCAGCAAGCTCTGCCTTATGCTGCCTGAGACTGAGCTGTTACGCTAACTTCAAGATGTCAAATGTTTGTCCTCTGCTCCACACTATCACATTACTTGATGAGCAATTATGTCCTGTAAGTTTGTCAGGGAGTAACCACTTGGCAGGGATGATTAAACTGCCTATGGAAAAAATGGAATAAATAGCTTGATATCAGAGAGTTTGTACTGGATACTGGCAAAGAAGAGAGCCCTAAGGACATACAAATAATGGGTTTATTCCTCCTGCATTCAGCAGTCAAGTATCTGTCAGGCCATTTGCAAGGGGACTCCCCTGCTCTCTCTACCAGTAGTGCCCCTGTATCTTGCAGCCCTGAGGATGGTGGGGCTCCAGCTGCAGGGTACAGAGAGCTAAAGCTTCCTGCCAAAGCCCCCAGAAGGCCATGGGGGGTTTCTGCAGCACGGTGGGGGTGATGCCTGGTGGCTCTGGTTCCTCTCTTTGCTTGCAACACTCACATCCACGTTTCCTGGCAGGATGGTCTGCTTGGTGAGCACATGGATATGTGAAAGGTGATGACTTCTTAATTTCTGCTGTAACCATGGCAGATGAATTGCATCGGGGTTTGGGAGTGGAAGGAGTTCCCCCCACACCCTCAACACCTGTGGCTCAACTGAGACTGAAGGACACAGCTCTAATTTACCAATGTGGTTATATACGTCCTGTATTTATTTAGGGATATAAACAGAGCTTTCCAGGCCCCGCCTTGGTTCCACCAAACTTTGAAGCCCGTAAGAAGCTTCTTTAAGGCAAGACTCCCTCAGCAGATTATGTTTTTGTCTATTTCTGTATTAATAAAAAGGTGATAACAAATAACTATTTTTGAAAAGTTCCACTGGTGTAGGAATATCCTGGTTTTATGTGTTCTTGGACATCTCCATCAATAGAAAAGAAAGGAGAGCTCCATTTGTGATGGTTGGTAGACAAAAGAATGTGATTGTGGACAGATAAATCCTCTCCCTGGATGGATAACAGCTACATACTCACAGGCTGGGAACACTGCTGGATGATATAGGGTTAAGAAAATGTAAATTAATATTTAATTACTTTATCCAAAGCGGAAGAGCTTGGACAGGAGGGAGTCCTATTTCAGAAGGAGCGTAGTCTGGATATATGAACTCTCCACCTACATAAGTAAACAAAGTGCTATATGAAGAAACTTCTGGGCTGGCTGACAAAAAGCATGTCCAAGCGCTTTGAAATAGCCCAGGGTTTTCCCCAGATTTTGCTCAGGGGCTGGATTGAGCCCCAGGGGAGCGCAGCCTGCTCAAGGTGACTGATGAAGTGTGAGATGGGGATAAGTAACAGTGACTATTTATACTCTGAGAGTGCACTGTAGATGCAAGGTGACAGAATATAGACCCTTAAAAGACTCGTGGGGAAGGAAAGGGAATTGAGTAAGCTGGTCTGAAGAAGATAAATAATGAAATGTCCTGGCATGGTCCACTGAGTGACTGGGATGTTCAGTACATCCCGACAAGGAGAGGAGCACGTGCAAGAAGGTTCCTGCGCCCGGCTGGCACATCTGCTGAGGCAGAACTGTCAGCACCTCACACCACGGCCAGGGGCACAGAACAAAGCTGTGTGGGAGGGCAGGCCTCTTGCTCTTGGTCAGGGGCTTTTGGCAAGAAAGCCTCTCCCAGCTGCCCCAGGGCTTGGAGGGGCACAGGTTTCACAGACATCCACAGCACCCTGCTGCACCCAGCCATGGGGCAGAGCTGCTCAGTTGGTTTGGGAAAGCTGCTGCTCCCTTGTGTGCTACACAGAGCACTGAGCTCGAGTACCTGAGGCCACAGAGCCGATGTCACATCTGGGACAGAGCGAGGTGGGCAAGGAGTGGCAGCAGAGCCCAGCTCCTCCTGCCTGCAGGAAGAGGTTGGGCACCAGCTGCTAAGCAAGACAGCAAGTGGAAAGCTCTAACCTGTAGGAAACTATGTGAGGCACGTCTGGTCTCTGAAGACTACAGATGAGCTGGCAATACCAGCACTGGAAACAGATGCTAAACTGATTGGAAGTTATTTTGGCAGAAAGCCACAGCTGGAGCAAGAGTCCTGGTACAAACAAATTGATGCAAAATGCATTTCAGAGTCTCAGATCTGTTTGATTTTGGGAAAACAGGGAGCTGTCCTCTCTTTGGCATTGCTGTAGGGCTTTGCTCAGGCCACACACCAGTGCATCTTGCTGAAAGCAGTGAGGTGCAGGCAGAGAAAGCAGCTGAACGCTGCTGGTTGGCACCAGCACCCACTGGGGAAGCAGCATCTTAGTGAAGCTCCTTGCTGATGGCTCTGGAAGGCTGTGTCACCAATTTCAGCTCCTCCTGCTGCAGGCAGAACTCCTGCATGCAGGGTGACACCTCCCTAGTTATGGGTAAACAATGAAAGACCCTGGAGAAATTTTACCAGACCTTGCAAGCCAGGACACCAGCAAAGAAATACAGGCTGGTAAAAAGTGAAGGCTAGAGGAATGCCACCAAAAAACCCCAACAAAAACCAAAACAAGCCAACAAAAATTCCCCAACAAGATCTGGAAAAGCCTTTTCCCCTAATCCCCAAAGCTGGGGTTGAGCCTGTAGTACCATCAGTGCAGCTTCTCTGACCATCCCCTCACAGGGGCAGGGCAGGGAAGCTGGAAGCTTTCTAAGGCTGATTTTTTTTTTTTTTTTGGCAACACACAGGAAACAAATCTAAAACCTGTGTTAGAAACAGGAGGAGTGGAATAAATATCTGTTCAGTAAGAAATATATATTTGGGTCAATGTATTGAAATATTGGGAAAAAACATATGGTGACATCTTGGACAAAAGCATTCAAATGGACAGACAGACAGCTTGGTTGTGCCAATGTCTGGAAATGTCTGGTGTCCTGCAGCATCTCCTGCAATTCCTCTTCTCAGTCCTCATATTTGCGCTTGATTCTTAACCAGTTCTCAAATGGTAAAACTTTTCTTTCCATGTCTAAAATTCAGGGAACAACTTTGCAAAAATGTGTTAAACTGATGTTTAAAACCTGTACTCCAGGTTTTGTTGTAGTGCTGAACTGTGGTCCCATACTGTGCATTTCAATAGCTTTTTATTTCCTAGAGGTCAGCAAAACTGCATGCCAGCCCCATGCTGCCTGCAGAGTAGGCAGGGTTTCCAGCTGGGCTAAAAGGAAACCAGCCCACTGAAGGCTGCACTCTGCCTCATTGCATTGATCATAGCTTTGGTGCTGTGAACTTGCACTGTCTTTCCCTCTTAAAATCAGAAAACACAGTTTTTATCCATACAGATGAACCCTAAGGAAAAAGAGTATTTAAGGGTATTTTGGTTATTACAGAATCTAATATGTCCTCTTTGACATTCCCAGTTTAACAGCAGCACCTGTGTGTTCCTACAAAGTCTACATGCTCAGCACACCAATTTCTTATTTTGAACCATGGATCTAGATTCCTGCAGGGACAGGAATTTAGCAGCCAGCATCACATGCCCTGACCTTTACTAACAAATATGGCAAACTGTCAAAGCCAGGGCTCTTTCTGCCGTTCATCTGGGATCTTGTAAGGGCAACAGATTCACTTTTCTAATCAGCAGAAGTTGCAGTGAGGTGACACTTGCCTGGGAGGTATCTTTCTGTGCATGGGATTTCTGCCAGAACACGTCTGTGCAGTGCTGCTGGTCTGTGTTTGGCTGTTCAGGAGAACAAGGTGGTTTGCAGAGGGGACTGACAACTCGTGCTCAGCCCTCGCTGAAGCAAACACAACTCCTGGCCTTTGCAAGGATGACGCTCTGGGGCCAACTGCAATTACAAGGGCTCAGAATCTCCTGAATCCAATGGGAGACAGCAGCTCTGGCTAAGCAGTGCTGCTGCAATTGGATATGTGCACCCCATCCCACCTCTGCTGCAGGGCTGGTTAGGCACGGGCTCTTCTGCAGCTGAGAAAATACCTCTGCCACAGCCCAGCTCTCTGCCTGGTTGCTGCCATTTAACAGAGGGACTTGCCCTTGCTAGAGTGACACAACTGGTATCACAGATCTGCTGTCAGCTCCATGCTGTCTTCAGATGGAGAAAGAAAAGGGAGAGGAAAGGGATATGTTCCACCCACATTAAGAAGCACCAGTCCTTACCCACATCTTGAGGTGACCACGCAGGAGTTGCTGAAGTCTTTGAAATCTCTGTGGAAGAGATTCAAGTCCAAGGACAAATAATACATGTAATTTGAAAATACAAATTCCTCTCACGCTGCCCGGCTGGGTTTTGTAACTACAATCTTCCCATGTTTACAGTGGCCAAGGACCCACAACCACGTGCCAGACACAGCTTTTATTCTCACAGTCTAAACAGGCTTCATGTGTGTTAACATTCTTCATACAAAGATACATACAGGCAGTTTCTGTCAACCAGAAACATACTGGTTTCGACTGTTCACACAGTAACCATAACAAATGGAGTCCTGAAGAGCACTTTAGGCCCTATATTGTAATAAAAGAAACAAAATCCATGCAAGGAGAAAACGAGATTTAAAAACATGCTTATTTAAAATAAGTTTATTATAATGAAATAATATAAAAGGCTGTCAAAGTCTTAAAAACGCTCCAAAAGAAGAGACAGACACTGTATGATTTGAGAGATGATGCAGACTGGAAACTTTAGAGTATTTCAGACTGAACTGCTTATGACAGCACACTTTGTGCAAAGCTTACACTAAGAGAGGTGATTTGAGGGGCACGAACAAGCCCTTAGAATTCAGTAAATTTAAAGTGTGAGGCAATATACCTTCTCTTTGTCTTTAAATGTATTTCAGTATGTATGTATTTTAGTATGCAAAGTAAGGCTTACATTAAGCTTAGCTTGACATTGACAAAAATGTATGCCCAAAACTGGCTTGGAAAAAAGAAAATAGGAAAGGAAACCATAAAAGCAAGCTGCCTTGGTTTTCAGTTTAATTATTGTATTCTGGAATGCAATTTACTCATATAGTTTCAAGTAGACATAAATCTCAAACTTTCAACATGGCTTTAAATAAAGGAATCAATAACTTTTGGACACCTTGAATGCTGAAATGCAAAAGAAAGTTGACATACTTAGTGTTAAGTAGAAATAAGGAAATGAAAACAAAGAAGTTTCATATTTAAAAAATCCAGCTTTAGCACATCTGAAGCATGTGGGGGAGAAATCTTATACCAAGAAAGGGATATTAAAAATGACAATCTAAGACTGCATTTTGAAGAACTGCATGCCAGTGGGATGGTGCACGTGTGTGTAAGTGAAGCATACGCCTATGTCATAACTTCAAAGCAAGTGCTTAAATCCTTGTGTCAACTGTGAGCAGGATCAGCTATGGCCTGGGTTTGCCCCGAGGCAGTAAGTGCACTATGACACCCCTGCTGCACAAGGGAGGTTTTCTATTGCTTGAAGCAAGCAGAAGTTTGCAGGGTTTATTCACCAGGGGGCTACAGAAGCCATCAATGAGGCATGAATTCAGTTATTTCCACACTGCTTTTCTGTTTTGTTATCTGTGCTATGCAAGCAAGACGAGAGAAATAAGTAAACTAAAACAACAAAATAAAACAAAACCAAAAGACCTTGTGCTTTCATTCCTATGAGGCAGAACAACCAAGTCTGAATTTCCCCAATTTACACTGCCTGCCAAAGAATTCTGCATATCCGAGTTTATATTTGCATGCCTTACAAAACATCCTGCTTTGCTCTGACAGCAACAGCTTTCGTAGCAAAGCAGATCACAATGGATAGAAAGGAAAGACCAGGTGGGGAAAAAGGTCAAGACAGCCAGGTAGGAACAGGCTAATGATCTTTCCTGGTGTCTGAAAGGCAGTTTTAAGCTTCCCTAAAGGTTTTCACAAAAGCTGAAGTGACAGTGAAAAGAAAGGGTTAGAAGGTACAGCATATGGACGTATGTAGCACTTTTTTCTGTAACAGCCCACACCCCTTTGCCAAAGCAGGCTGCAACACCGGGGCAGATTTTGGGCATACTTTTTACATGTCCAACCAACCAAGCAATACCTTTCAAACTAGGAAAGATATCAAAAGCAAAAAGCTGTAACTTAAATCCTGACGATGCTTTACAAAAAGCTTTCAAGTGAAGGTACATGGCCCTTAACTTTAAATGCATCTGTTAAAGGGAGATCCACAGCACAACAGTGTCAAGATGGGATGTTTCAATGACTCGTTATGTTTACACTAAAGCACTTGAATATGCAGTTCATATTCTACAAATGTAATGTCATGAAACTTCAATATGGAACTGAGTATGGTGACTTTAAATAGCAGAGAGGACTCCAGAACACAGCTTGTTTAAAAACAAAACAAAAAAACCCACAAAATAAATAAAATAAATAAAAGTATCCGATTGCTAAGCAGAACTCGACTGAAATTGAGAGCTCTGCTCTGATGTCAATGACATTACATAACAAAGATGTGATTCAAGATCTCTATTCAAATATGCTGACTGCAATTATTCAGTACTAGGTAGCACTTCTATCAGATTGCTTTGGGATTTACCATGTCTCAGCAAGGATGCACACTGTACAGACACTGCCTGTCTCATATGCTGTATCAGACTTCTACGCTCAGCTATACTAACTTCACAAAAAGCAGCCTTACTCCCCCCAGGGTAAGGCTGTGATTACTCTTATTTCACCTTGGGTAAGTAAAATCCCTGAGAATATGCAACTGTCAGACACTGAAGGAAACAGCCAAAAGCATTTCTAAAGGAAAGGGATGCAAAACTTCAGACTAGCACAACTTAAGAAAGCAAAGCAGTTCATGTGAAGTATAGAGAGCCAGGGTGCTCTTATCTGAGAGTCATGTGGATGTCTACCAGTGTGCAGGTCAGTTGTTCATAAATGTCAGTCATTAAAAAAAAACAAAGAAAACAACCCTAACTAATCAACAAACCAAACAGATGAAACAGCAAACACTGACCTTCTCTCCAATTCTAAATTTGAAGGCCAAAAATTATTTGCTTGTTCTCTACAATTATTCTAATGAAATGCCATCCTCTCTGCTTGCCAAACTGACACCACAGAAAAAGACAGTGAGTTGTCTATCAGTGCATTTGCTTCCACTTGGTCATCTGGCCTACCAACCATATCCTGAGAAGTGTAACTTGGAGTTCAGCGATGCAACATGCTGCATGGGTTTCTTTCTCAGTGGTGGTTTGACTGCAAAGATAGCATTCACAAGTCTTAGAAGTGCTCAACGCCCTGCAAGAGGCAGGGCATGGAGAAGTGCAAGTTTTGAAGGCAAGGAGACCTTGCTCAATTCATTCTCTGCATGGCCCCTGTTTAACAACAAGCACAGAGGGGGCTCCTGGAGCCAGGGTCTCCTAAAAACGTTCTCAAGCACCAATTCCAGAGTTCAGAAAAAACAGCTTTACACAAAACAGCAAGATGAAAAAGCCTGTTCTGAGGCAGGATGCCATGCTGATTAGAGAATATGTAATGTGGAACACTCTCCCTGCCTGTTGGACGACACAAGAATGGTAGAACTTAGTAACTAGAGCTAGTGGCCCAATGAAGCTGTTCTTTGCCTACAAAATAAAGCCTCCTGACTTTTTGAAACAAATTTTGCATCTGATGCGCACCCAACAAACTAGTGATTCTCCTGCTAGTTAAAAAACAAACCAGAACAAACCAGAAACCCCCAAAATACCTCCAAATACTCTGAGCTGAATATACTTTCCTACTACTGGAAAAGCTTAGAGCAAAAAGGAATTCAATTTTTTTTCATGATCTGACAGTTAATTTCTAGAGAAGAGGGATCTCTTCCTGGTCTTCCCATAATCTTTCCAAACCATTGAGCTAAAAACCATTACAGTGAAGTTTCCCACAGAACAGCTGAAAACTGTGAGGAAACTACACAGGGTGGAAAGTTCGTTGTTCTCCTGCAGGGTGGATTCTTTGGATTCATGCTTAGAAGCAGCAGACAACTAAATTCCAAAGGCTCTCAGCTTCATTTTTAGCACTGTGAGTAGTGAAAAATTAAATAGAGCTTTGGTCAGAAGTTTTGACTTTGTACTCACACACATACTTAATTTAAGAAAATCCACAAAACTAAAACCTGATTCCTTCTGATCTCTCTTGAGTACCTAGGAACTACGGATGGGTAAAACTCAGAAGGTGACAGAGCAAAAAGTCACACTATTTAAACAGTCTCTTGGGAATCTGGAGAGTCCCAGCTGACTGGAAGCTGGCAAGCATTGTCCTGATTTTCAAGAAGGGGAAGAAGGGCCCTGGAAATTACAGGCCTCAGTCTCACTTCAGTGCCAGGTAAAATCATGGGAAGGACTATTCTGGGAGGTATTGAAAAACACCTGAAAGACAATGCAGTCACTGGTCACAGCCAGCACAGCTTCATGAGAGGGAAGTCCTGATTGTCAAAACTGATTTTCTTCTACGACAGGGTAGCCCACTTAGTTATCTAGGAAAGCCAGCTGATGTCATCTTTTTGGACTTCAGCAAAGCTTTCAACACCATCTCTCACAGTATCCTTCTGGAAAAGGTGACCAGCACACAGCTCAATAACCACGTTACATGATCAGTGAGCAACTGGCTCATGGGCTGGGCACAAATGACTGTAGTGACTCATCAGGCTGATGTTCTGTCCCTAGTGGAGTTCCACATGGCCCCATCCTTGGCCCTGTGCTTTTCAACGTCTTAAATGACTTGGACACAGGACTGGAAGAGATGCTAAGTAAGTTTGCCAACAACACCAAATTGGGAGGAGCTAAACTGAGATTCCCTTGAGGGCAGGATTCTGCACCTGGGACAGGACAGTCCTGGTTGTGTGCATAGACAGGAATGAGATGCTGGAGAGCAGCACTGCAGAGAGCTCAGGGGGTCCTGGTTGGTGGCAAGTTAAATCTGACTCAGCAGTGCCCTGACAGCTGAGAGAGCCAACCCTGTCCTGGGGGGCAGACACATCATTGCCAGCCGGGCAACGGAGGGGATTGTCCTGCTCTGCTCTGCACTGGGGTGGCCTCACCTCAAGTGCTGGGGGCAGTTTTGGGTGCCACAATATAAAAAACCCATTAAGCTGTCAGAGAATTTCTAAAGGAGGGCCATGAGGATGGTAAAGGCTCTGGAGGGGAAGCCTTATGAAGAGGTCACTTGGTTTGTTCAGAAAGAGGAGACGGAGGGGAGACCTCACTGTGGTCTTCAACATCCTCACGAGGGGAAGAAAGGAACAGACACTGATCTTGTCACTCTCACGACCAGTGACAGGATTCAAGGAAATTACATGAAGCTGAGTCAGGAAAGGTTTAGGTTGGATACCAGGTAAAAGCTTTTCACCCAGAGGGTAACTGGACACTGGAATAGGCTCCCCAGGGAAATGGTCACTGAGCCCATCTGAGTTCAGGTAGCTTTTGGAGAATGCTCTCAGGCACATGGTGGGATTCTTGGCGTGTCCTGTGCAGGGCCAGGAGTTGGGCTTGATGATCCTGACCCTTTGGGTCTCTGCTAACACAGCATATTCTATGACTCTACGAATGTCTAATTAGAGTCCTGATGTCTTTCTTTATGCAGAAAGTTTGATGTTAGCCTTTTCTTCAAGTATCACATGCTTTTCTTAAAGCTCACAATGCTAGGCTCTTTAGAAAGGATCAAGTATTCAGTGTGCAGAGGCTCCTGTCACAGAGCAATGCAGGGCAGCAGGTCTGCAGTTACATTCATTTTACTAACAACACTGGTTTTAGCCTAGCAAAAAAGCCAGCACTACGTCTGTGAGTATGGCAATACTGCTTTTCGTGTTTATGAAAACTTATTAATTCTAAGTACCTCACTAGCAGAGTCTTCACCCCTCCTGCACATGAGTTAAACTCAGCTCTTTGTACAAAGCCATCTGAAGCCCTAGGTTAACACAGAGAGACCTGCTTATGCCTTGAACTGGAGTCAGTAATTCACAGACAGCCTTCTCACTGGTCATCAACACAACTAGAAATTTTGTTGCTAACCATATCACTAGCTAAAAGGAGTTCTTCACTATTTCTAATAGCAGCAATGCTAACAAACACATTTTTATCTGTATCAGCAAAATGGGAAAAAGGAGAAATCTTTGTTAATTTTTAGTCACTTCTAAATAATTTCAAAATTCGAGATTTGTAATTGGTCCCATATTTAATAGCTCCATCATAAATTTTAGCTTCCCCTACACTTTACTCATTTCATGCCCACTTGCATGAAGTTTCTGCCCATAATGACAGTCTAGGAAGGATTTTAATGATATCTGCTTTTCAAACTGCTAGCTGTACTCAACTTAAAAGTGAGTATTACAGTTTTGCATGAATTTGATTCAAGAAACCCCTGAAACCTAGAAGGTTTATATGGCAGGGAAGCCACAGCATGTACTGGGAGCTGGTCAGGGAACACAACATCCTGTTCCAAAGGCTAAACCTTGGGGCCACTCAGACCACCAGCCACATACACCTTTGGTGAAGATCTCTGCTACATTTGGATTTAAATGTTTATTTAATTTAATAAATATTTATGTCATGCAAATATATTATTTGGATTAAAGAGCTTCAACCCAAATTGAGGGACAAACTCACCACATTATAAGCTGGTGTTTAGCTGTCCTTCTCTTCTGCTACCAGGGTAAAAATAACTCTATTTATCCTCCTACACCACAGCAGGGAGTGGGCACAGGGAATAGGAGAGTCAGAGGCAGCAGCATCTGCCTGGGTGCCATGTTGGTGACCCAACAGCTCTGCTGCATGAGCAGGTCTCTCCTCAGGTACAGCAGCAAAGGCCAAATTCTGCTCTGTTACTTTTATGAGGTGAAGAGGAGGTGCACAGGCAGAAGGGAAACAGTCAAAAACATTCATCATGGACATAGCTATGATCCAAAGAGAGACAGTACCTCTGCATTTAAATGCAAGACAAGCGTAATGGAAAGTAAAAATCACACATACCCTTCCCCCAAAACACTCAACACACTTCCCACCTGAAAAGATACAATGAACAGAAACAATGTCCCAAAACCAAAATGGAAGAAATCTTTGTTAACAGACACAGTCCCTGAATTTTTAAGATGTGGTCTTGCTGTAGTTATACCACCTCATCTGACTCCAAACCATGTACTTCATAGAGAGTGTCCAAGATATTTAGCTGCTTTTCCATGGCTGGTAAGTAAATGTTGAGGTCTCTCTGCATTCCTTTGTAAAATGTTTCTTCCTGAGGATTGCACTCATCTACAGACAGAGCTGCCACAAAATCTTCATACGTTGGAGCCGCCCTTAAAGCTAACTGGGAGAGGAAATAAAGCTTTTAGTTTTGCAACACAGAATGGGAAAAGAAATACAATTAAAGCCATGAAAAACTTCTAAGACTTCCCTCTTTGCATTTAGACTGCACCCACTTTGCATTTAGACTGCATAGCTTCAATTTAATCACGTGCACATGCATATATTGAGAATTTTAAGTTAGAAGGGAGGTTAACTTTATAAAATATTATTTTAAAAATTATTTTAGTGTAGATCCCCAGTTAAAGATATCTTCAGAGATGCCAGACTTTTAGAAAGCATCTGTGTATCATATTTTGTATAAATAAATTGAGCACATCAGAAATCAATGAAATACAAACACCAAATAAAGTATAGTTTGTTAGGGGAGCTCCCAACCCAGTGTTACACATCATCATCAAGTTCTCAACATGCTCTTTAGAAAGCTCTCTCCAACAATTCTGCTTCTCTCAAAGTCACGATTGCCTGGATGAGGTTTTCCTTTTTCCTTTTTCCTTTTGTAATTTCAGTGATAATTTTTCAGTGACAGACACAAGGGGGAGCTGCCAGACTGGACGAAAATTTTCCTCTATTCAACTCCCCACACACACTGTGCTAACCCTGTCTGAATGCTCATCATATTCAGAGAGACCAATCTTCAAAAAAGCAACCTCAAAGCCTCTTTTCTTCATTTAATAGTCCTGCAAGACTGTGCTCAAAAACACATAATTAAAAAATTGTGCATGCAAGTGCAATCTGCCTGCTTCATCTCTAGAAATCAGGCACCCTGAAAGTACTAAACATAATGAAAGCCACAATCCTCACTTTGAAAGTAAGGTCTGACAAAGGAATCTATTCATTTTAATACTTAGAATTTGAACACAGTTTATTAATTACACACAATATAAGATCACATGGACAAGGCCCCCAGCTCTATCAGCAGCCAAGATAAATACTTACCGCAAAGACCCCGCGGACAACCCAACCATGGTGCTGCCGTAATGTCTTTCCATAAGCATTGTCTTAAAGGAAAAAAACCAAAAATCAAGAGATAGATGTATGGCAGCTTTAAGTTTGCATCACAAAGAGAACACAGAGCTTAGAAATGACTATTCAAGGGTATATTCTTGCAATCCAATGTAAATAATGGCTGTTTCTGAGTACCGAAGTTATGACTGAAAGGAGATGACAGATTTGGATTTCTGTACCGGGGTCTCAGCTCCCCTGTCAAATCTCCTTCAACTCATCCACAGCAAGTAAGTGTTCTAACAGACAGGAAGGCTAATGTAAAGTCTAAGAAAATACTGTATGGAGTGAAATTCCAACAGTAAACCAAAGCTGCAGTGGTGGTACAGATATAGAAGAGCTTTTCAGGGGAAGAAAGGGAATGAAAAAATAGAAAAAACCAGCAGCATGACTCTGCTGCAGACACGAAACAATTCAAGGAGCAGTTCAGTGTTGAACCCTTCAGACTCAGAAGGTCAAGTAAGTGCCTAATCACTTTCCATGGTGTTTAACACCCATATCTGGTAGCAATGTATTTACAGCCTCACTTACAAGAGCTGCTACATACTTCAGTGTAGTAGTTCTTCTTACTAATCCTATAAGGCAACTGCTTTGCTGTGTAAAAGAAGATAATACAAAAAGCTTTAAAAAAGCTGTTTTGAAGTTGGTTTAAAGGATTATTACAACATTATACTGCATGCATATAGAGAGGGTCTTGCCCAGGAGTAACCAAGTCAGGTCTAAGAGGAGTTTGTATTTTGTTTTGTACCTGCTGTGCCCAATAGCTTGACAAAGAAAAGTGTGAGAAATTGTGTACTTGGAAAAAAATCCTTCTTCTTTGTTACAACCTCCCTTGCAGGCAACTCACAGCCAAATTGGCAAAGAGGTGATTTCAAAGAATGATGGCCAATCACACAAGGAATTAGAAAACTAACAAAACAGCAATTATACATTTGGGAGAGCTCCCACTGCAAACCAGTAGAGAAATTTGAATGAGTCAAAGCACTTGACTGTCTCCTCTGCCAAAAGTATGCCAATTAAAGGAATCTTTATTTGCTGATGAATCGACATTTACCAGTTATCTAGTAACCCATCTCAAAGCAGCCATTTAAAAAACCTGCTGTTTTCAAAAATGTTATGTCTTAGAGATCACTTTCCTCATCAGCCACTGAAGAAAAGAAGACACAGGTTCTATACAAGGAGGAAAGTAGCCATGTATGTGAATTTAGAAGCACATGAAGAACAAAGCAATTGGTACTTACTCAGAGCTGTTTGGATATTCTTTTCCCCATTCTTCACTTCCGTCAAAAACCCTTTCAAGAACTTTAAACCTCTGCCAGGAGGAACCCACGAAATAAAAAGAAACCATGTTTATAAGAAAGTAATCCAAAGTATAACAAAGCCCCCAAAGTTGCAATACAACTCCAAAGTGCAATAAAACTCAGTATTAAGGAGCCAATTTCAATCTGAACAAAATTGCAGCCACCTCCTCCAGCCTCTCTCCCAGTCCAAGGGAAAAACACTTTGGTAAACATTTCTGCTGCAGCTTGAAATCATCTGCTTGATGCCCTAGCCAAGTAGGATCAGTCAGTCATTCACTGTAACTTCACTTTTACAGGAAAAAAGTTTGCCTGCAATGTTTTTCTCAGGCCTTTTGGCAAAGTTGCAGTGATACAACCGCAGAAAGCACATTAACCTTGAAGCTGGCCAGTTTGTATTGATGGGGCCCGTGGGAAGTAACCAGCCTGCCCCACATACTTAAGACTGCACTGGTGAAAGGCCCCTCATTGCACCAGCAGTTCACAGAGAAGGCAGCTACAAGGCCATTACCTTTTCAGCCACAGGAGAGCCTCTGTAGCAGAGTTTCTAACTTGTGCTACACCTGCGTTCACTTCATGGAGCACAATCTTCTGAAGGGTATCAAACTCTTCTTTGTTGGTTATAAATTTCTGGTTTATTTTCTGGAAAGAATATAATGGGCAAAGCTTTAGGTCTTTTAAGGCCCAACAGGGGC
>VYZP01040417.1:0-25334 GCA_013400635.1 Hypocryptadius cinnamomeus
GAAATCTGGCCTCATTCATTTTTATAACATAGAGGCCCCTAAATAAGACCCAGACTTGAGATATTAGACTACTGAGGTATTATTTTTAAGGAAGTGTGTGCTTGGATACATTTTAAGCCTTACTAAGCACTTCTTACCTGAGTTTACGTTTGTGGCTGTTCACTGCCAAAATAAGGCAGTGCATGAATAAAATTCAAACTATGGATTTTTAGTAACTTATTTTGACAAAAATTTATTTCTCAGTATAAGTCACATAACTGCATTAAGTCAGAATCCCAAATTATTAGGGGAAATGATGGGGAGGGAAATGAGGGAGGGACACTGCATCTAATGAAAATATTCTAGCAGGAAAGCAAAGACATATTTTTGCCTTAACATTTCACTTTATACATTGATCTATAATGAAATAGTCCTGCTATAATGAAATGATCCTGCTTCTTACTTTCCCTCATTTTGCAAAAACTTAATACATAGATGGAAGTGCTGTGATACTTGTGAATGTATGGTCAGGACTATTTTCTTTCCATTTGAGTTCTAAATTAAAAATCTGAAATCAGGCCATTATCACCCATTGAATTCTCAGGCACAGTTTGTGGAAAAAGGTGTTTGGGGGTTTTGTTGTGTTTTTGTTAATTTTGTTTTGTTTTGTTTTCCTAGTGACTCCCATTTCTCTTCTCGCAGCCACATTTCCTTTAACAACCCCCAAAGCAACAGCTCTCCCAACTCTTCTTGCTGTGTCTTGCAGTGCCAACTCTTCTTGGGGAGTCCTGTGGAGGGCCAGGAGTTGGGCTCAAAGACCCCTTTGGGTCCCTTCCAGCTCTGAATATTCTGCGATTCTATGATTCTGTCTATGTACTGTCTGAAGCTAAAGAACTACTAACTTAAATACATAGTTTGCTTACTGCAAAAATTGAAAGTAAATTTAAGTAAGCAAACATTTGATTTCAAAATATAGGACCAAAACACAATGATTAGAAATTTCAATAGAAATTAATCTAAACTTATTTGACAGATTTAAAGAACAGATTTCTTGTGAGATAAAATTCATAAATATAGAAGGTGACAAAACTCTGCCTTGCTATCCAAGGTATTTTTAAAAATTATTAGCATTTACCAATGTATACACAGCTGAAATATTTTTAACAACAATTGTTTTGCGTATATCTTCTACCTGGCTTTGTGATATTGAAAAATTAAGGAAGGACATACACATGCAACAGTCACATCAACATTGTGGAGATGGTACTGATGGGTAGGTTGAAAGAACTGACTTTAGAAAACAGACCTATTTTGTGTTATAAGTGCAAATGACACTATTTGGAGCTGGACATAAAAACACAACATCCTTCTCAGGAACTGCTGGAGAGCTGAGCAAACCTCTGATGGGAAAGACTGATGATTCTCTCTGTTCCTTAACTCTTTGCATCACAAAAGATACCAAGAACAGGATGCTGAGAACATTCTGCACTGTTTGATCCTTCCACTGTATCCTGGCAGAGTGGGTGCATGTATGAAATCCACATTTCACAGACTGATCTGCATGCATGCTTTGAGTGGGAGCTGAGTCTTGCTGCCTTACACAGTGAGTTCCTCTTTCACAGTTGCTTTGTAGAAAGTACAGAAGGAGAATGGTTCCATTTCCAAACAGAAAATGCTTTATGCCTTTTTTTGTTTGTTTTCATCCCCCCTCCCCCCAGTTGCTTCTTTTGGGGGTCTCCTACAGGTGCTGCTTTGCTTCATAATCTCACTTCAAGTATGTGAGGTCACTTAAAAGCAGCATTACTTTTGTATGCACTTTGGTCTCAACAGGGTCAGCAGAGTTGACTGAAGGGTCAGCTCACCCTCCAGCTTTTTAAATAAGATTTTTTTATTCCAAGAGAAAAATGGACATTTTACTGCTAACCCTCCTCCCTCTTAAGAGAAGCTTAAGAAATGTTTTTTTTTAAGACTGCTTTACTATTACTGTGTAGAGTTAAAGTTTAAAAGCAAACACAATAAACCACTATCACCAAATGGCCTCTATTATATAATAACTTTAGTTTATTCTGACTCTCTGAGGATCTGAGCAGTCTGAACAATGTTATTTTCTGATATATTATCAGAAGAAAAGAAACTGTGGTTTTCATGCACAATAATGAAAGAAATAGGCCATGGGTAAATCAGAAATGAAATATTGCAGAAAATAGTGGTATATAGAAAATATTAAGGCAGTAGATTTATTTCAGGGTTGGAGTAGCTAATATTCTTCACCTTGGTTCCAGTTGGTAACAAGGAAAAAGGCACTGATATTTTCAAAGCTCAAGTATCCAGTGAACTCATGGAAGCAGACAGGAAAACACAGATTGTAATTTTGAATTGAATTCTGTTTCTTTTTCAAGAAAACATCACCATACAAAGACAAATGCTGGGAGCCACGTCACAGTCTTACCAAGACAACAGATAACTTATGGCTGATGAAGCCTTGGTAGTTAGAAAAGACAGCCTGTGAGAGACAAGCTTTTAATGGATTGAATATAAGAAGAAAAAAATTAGCAACAAACAATTTCACCCTGTAAAAAGATGTCCTAAGAACAAAAGAGAACATTCATTAGCACACAACACAATGTGCTAAAAGATGTGAAAGCAGGAAGAGGACAGGTATAACAGAGATAAGGGTGTACTGGATTTGGCATCACCCACGTTCAGAGCAATAAAAGAGGTATGTGGGAGGACCAGATGCATCAAGGTTTGTAATACACGTTGATTGTCCCAGCACCAGAGAAGGCAGTCACAAAGTGCTCAAAGCAAACTCCTTTTGTAAGCATACTAGGCAGGAATATAAGAAATTAAAGAGTGTACAACTTTGCAAAATCTCCTAGCAGAGGAATTCAGCAATGGTACAACATTCCTTTATAGCTACAGTATAAGATCAAGAAAGGATTACTAAAAAAGTATTTATATTCAAATATGACACAAGAGAAAAAGACTATCTAGAAAAAGTTTTTTTTGCCATGATATCTTTTGCATCATTAGAACTATAGGAAGTGTGTATTAGCAAGTACATAATAGAAAATTACAAAAATCTAGATTTTTAAAAAATGCCTGCACAAAACAAATAATGGGCTGTAAAATCATTGCACCTTATTCAAAAAAAGATTAGGAAAGACCCTTTTAATATTACAAAATGCTTCAGAGCAGAGTATACAAAGTTCCTGAAGATGTCTACAGGCACATCATATGACCAAGGCACATGTGTGTGCAGCTCCAGGACTACACTGCTCCTACAGGACTACACTGCAGCTCCACTGCTACAGCTGCCACTAGCAAAATATCTAGAGGAAAGGAAAAAATCCTTTAGATCATGGCATACTTGAAAATAATGACAAAGGTGGTGAACTCACTGCAATGTATTGACTCAATTACTGCACTAGAAATCAGAGAGACTGTTCTGATATAGTGAGTTACCCTTTAAGACCTAGAAAGAAAGTAAAGTAGAATGTTAAAATCTATCTGCTCTAGATGATGTAATAATTTTGTTCTATAGGTCTCATATATTCTGTGTACTATGTTCTACCTTAACTTGGCTGATTACCTTGATTAGGACCAAAAAAAGCCTAAACTTTGAACTATGAGGCAAAAGGTATAAAAGAGAAAGAGGTGAATTTTTAGAGAAAAGCTTTTGAAAACAATTTGTCATGGATGTTTTGACATGACTACACTGTTATTTATTTTTTCATATTTTAAAATGTATGCAAGTTAAAAAAAAAAAAAGCCACAGGAATATTGGAGAAAGAAGTGCAATGTTACTTTCATCACGCCTAATAGAAATTGGCAAATAACACACTGCAATATTAAGGAAGCCAGAACCCACTTAGCAACATGCTAGTCAGAATTGTGGTGAGTCACATCAATCACTAAATGTGGTATTTGTGACAAACCATTTCTCCAAACAGACCCTGCTTCTACAGGTCTTCAGCTGTGTGCACTTTACTGAGTTGCAGTCTCAAATAAATAATGATTCTGTAACAGTCTGTTGTGGTCTGAGATTTAAATCAGGAACACAGGAGTTAATCAGAAGCAAGGACTACATTAGAGGCATATAAAATCTAGCACAGAACTGTAAATGACCCCAGCAGGGTGACAGCCTGTGGGTGCAGTGCCTTCTGTATCTGAGGGAGGTGCTGCAACAGGCTCCCCTTGATTGGGTGCCTTGTAGTAGATCCCTTCCACAAGGTTGCTTTTGCCTAAATTATTGCCCACTCTGTTTGGTTCCTCTCCTGTGACAAGTGTTCCATTTATTCAATGGTCACACCAAGCTGCCATTGACTGTGGTGTGCTTGTATCCCACAAAGACAGCCCTGTCCTGGGCTGCATCCACAAGCAATTCTGCCCCTCTGCTCTGCTCTCATGAGACCCCACCTGCAGTGGTGCATCCTGCTCTGGGGTCCTCAGGACAGGAAAGATTGGATCTATTGCAGCAGGTCCAGAGGAGGCCACAAAGATGGTCAGAGGTTTGGAACACCTTCCCTGTGAAGACAGCCTGAGTGAGTTGGGACAGTTCAGCCTGCAGAAGAGATGGCTCTGGGGAGACCTTATAGCTGCATTTTGGCACTTAAAGGGGGCTTAAAATAAAGATCACAACAAACATTTTAGCAGGAGCTGTTGTGACAGGACAAGAGGCGATGGTTTTTAAGTAAAAGATAGTAGACCAGACTAGATATAAAGAAATTCTTTACAATGAGTGTGGTGAAACACTAGACCAGGTTGCCCAGAGAGGTGATAGATGCCCCATCCCTGAAAACATTCAAGGTCAGTTTTGATGGGGCTCTGAGCAACCTGATCTAGTTGAAGATGTCCCTGCTCATTGCAGGAGCAGAGTTGGACTAGATGACCTTTCCAACCCAAAGCATTCAATGATTCCATGGAAATAACAAATATTTAGTTGTGCTTGCAATATTTGGAACAAAGACTTAATGGTGAAATTACTGCTTGTAATCACTGCTTGTTATGTTGATTCAACAAATAAAGAAAATGTAAATGGATTAATTTGTACAGAATCCATATTTCACAGAGAGGACACAGCTCAGTTTCTGCCTCTTTACACATGGTCCCCTCACATCCTGTTGGTACAAGACAGTGAATCTCACTCCTGAGAGTGAAAATACCAACACATCCTAATGCTTCTAGCACATATGAGTATTAATTTTGGCACCCACAATTTTAGCTCATAGATAGACACACTGTCAGGTCAGATAACTGGTGCTGAAAAGGGAGCAATGGATATTAGTCTGACATGGTTCCTAATGGATGCCCACCTATCAAACTAACCCCCTGAGACTACCACATGCATTAAACAGCAAAGTAGATGTGTACTGTTAGAGAGAAAACACATTTAAGTCATGAGTTTTAGAAGTTTGGACTCATGGCTTTTCAATACTCATGAATTCTACAGCTAATACCAAGCAGCTCCTTGAGCAAGACTGCTTTTCAAGCTCTGCAGAGATTTCAGCAGTAAGAAAGCAATCAATCCTTAAGAAGATGGTGTTTCCTGCCTTTCCTGGACAGTAAAAGTGATGTTCAGGTGGCCTTTCCCAGCTAACCACATCCTGGGCTGCTTTCTAGGGCCCAAGGCTTGTAATTTCCCATCCTTTCTCCCCTTATTTTATTGCATCCTAGTGAATTTCATTGGAGAAAACAATATCCTGCATTTGTTATGTGCAGGTTTGAGTTTGAACAATAGGGTGCAACATGGATAATTTTATAATTCCTATATTATTACAGACCTGGAGAGAACCAAGTCTTCAGACTCCCAGTAAGTCTTTCTTTGTTGAAAGCCAGAGGGAATTGGTATAATATGGGAAGAAATACTGTGGTTTCTTGAAACACCAAATGTTTATTTAATCAGTTACTAGGGAGAATATGATTCTTTCCAAGAAAGGTGCATTGGTTTTTACACAAATTGTAATAACATAACTGAGGTCCTTCATGCTTTAGTACAACTTTAAGTACATTTAGGCTTAACTGGAGAAATAAGGATTTTTTTTGCTCCAGGTCACTCAATAAAGATTACACTCCTACATATTGTTCTGTGTCAAGAGTTGTATGTGCCTGCCTGTTTCACAACAGATGGCTGCATTTCAGTACTTTTATATAGAAGACGTATATGGAAGGTTGAAAAAAACATTCATTTTAATTCAAATTCTTCCAGCTGCTTGTATGCTTTAGTTCTACCCATTGAGCTTGATGTCATGCAAAAGAATTTTTTAAATAGAACTTTTCAAATTTGTTTCTGTTCATTTTGGATCAAGATTTATTTGGAATGGTTGTACAGAGAGTATAAATTGAGTATGTTTCATGCTGTAACATACCAGACATTGTTTCATGGGGCATTGCAATCGGTGAAATACAACAAGGTATAAGATACCTTAAAATATAGTCTTTTGCTTTTCAGGGTGAAAGAGCACTTGCAGTTCTGAGAAGGGAGCCTTAACCTCTGCTTCCAAGCTTTGACTGAGCATTTCTCATGCTGGTTTACTTTTCAGAGCTTTCTTCCTCCCTGTATTGCAAGGATATGAGCAAGATATATCGCAGATTTTTTTTTTAAATGAAATACAGAAGTAAATGTATGGTTATTCAATTCACAGATATAAGAGTATTTTTTGTGGTCTTTTAAGTCTAGATCATCAAAGTTCCTTATTGGCTTATCCAGTAAACACTGATTTAAAATGCTACTTTATGGGTTTGGCTTCAGCGATTTAGTAATTTTCCTCTGCTTTGCCCTTGTGCTCTGTGACAGAGAAGAGCTGGTCTGGCTTCCTCCGGGCTTTTGTCACCCAAGATTCATTGATGAGACACCTAAGGACTAATAAGAAAGCAATGTAAAGGTTCAAAGCTAAAGAACAGAGCGAATCATGACCTCGTATAACAAAAGCATCCTCTGAAGAAATAGGAAAATAGGCTTGAGCAAGGTCTTTCAAACTTTGCTTCTCTTTCCTGGTTTAGAACAGGGTGAATCCCAAACCCACTCCGAGCCGCACATCTGGGCAACTCATCAGAAATACGGTTTTTTGGCTGGTATTTATAAAGTGCTTTGTATTACTAGAGGCAAAACCACAGAACGCTGGGTAGAGCATACCGCTGTTTGTGAGAGGGAAAAAGAAAATAAAATCGCGTTTGCGCTACTTTTAACACGTCTGCCTTTCTCGTAAGATCTGACAGGGACGGAAAGGACGCCGTCCTGGATCCCCGACCCCTCTCACAGATCCTACGGCTCCGGAAAGGGCCCGAAGAGGACTTGTGTGTGGGAAGGGTCGCTGTGGGGTCTGAGAGGCTCTAGGAGTCTCACTGCTCCATCCACTAACCCGCTCCCACACCGCTCCCGCCCGGCTCCCAGCGCAGAGCCGCTCTGGGAGCGTCCCTCAGCACCGGCCCCTCACCGACTGCGGGGAGGCGGGGCCAGCATCAGCGACCAATGAAAAGCTGCGATTCGTCTCTGACTGACAGGCCATGCCATCCAATAGAAGCCTTCATTTGAGCAAGGCGGTGACACTTGGGGGGCTCTGCTATCCACGCCCATTGGAAGGAGCCGGGGCGGGGCTCCGCTCTTGGGCGGGGCTCCGCGATTGAGGGTGACTAATAGCTGCCGGGGGGCGTGGTCTGGGGCGGTATATAAACCTGGTGCGGCGCGGTTTCTGCCTTCAGTGGGCGCATTGTCGCCGGCGGTGTTGTTTGTGTTGCGGGTCTGTGCGCAGTGCCTGCCGCCGCCTAACAGTCTTTTTTATTGTGTGCGCGGCTCCCGTCTTGCCTGGGTCAGCGGCTCACGGGGCGCGTCTCTTCTGCGTCTTACCTCCTTGTGCGCTTCCGCAGAGTGATTTGTCCGCGCCCCTTGTCTGCTGAGGGGGGGCGTCCCCCCAGCCCGCGCCCCTTTTCTCCCCGCTCCTGGCCGGGGGCTTGCGGCGCTTCCTTCTGGATGCGTCCCCGCAGCTGCGGGCGGGAGGCGGCCAGGGGGAAGCGCTGCCTCCGAGGATTTACCGCTGCCTGGGACTCGGACCCGCTCCTTCCCCGCGGGCGCACCCGGCGCCCCGGCTCCGCTGCCGCTCCGGGCCGCCGCCGCTGCCATGGACGAGAAGTACCTGCCCGAGCTGATGGCGGAGAAGGACTCTCTGGACCCGTCCTTCACCCACGCCTTGCGGCTGGTCAACCAAGGTGAGGGGCGGCGGGGCGGAGCGGGGCGCCTTGTCCCGCGGTGGGGACGGGCCGGAGTGAGCGGCGGCCGCCGCGGATGCTCAGCCGGAGGTTCACCCTTCCTTATTGCAGCGCTTGGACGGGTTTGTTGTGTTCAGGTTCTCGGTGCGGGGTTCACTCTTGCCTTGCACCGCTTGGGGGGGTTTGTTGTGCTCAGGCTGTCGGTGTTTGCCGGCTCCCGGCGCCTTCCCCTTCCCCTGCCGGGCAGCATCGCCCGGGCAGCCGCGCACGCTGGGTGTCTGCCCGCATCGCCCCTCTTCCATCCGTGTTTTCTCTGCCGTCGCTCACTACTCGAGTTATAGATTCTTCTGACTTGAATGGCTGTGTCTGCTGTGCTCTGCTTGGGCTGCATGTCAATTAAAACCCCAGAGGGTTTTCCTATTTTACTGTGTTTGTGAACAATGAACAGCCGATTGTTTACATGCGTGTGAGCCTTCGTAAGAACGAGCCTACAGCCGATGGCCTTTCCTAGAAACTTTGGGCTCTGCCACATTTTAGTAAACCTTTAAAAAAGCACAAAGTATATTTTATTTTGCAATTATATAACTCCAGATAATAAATTACTCCCATCCCTTCTGCATGTCAAGTCAGATGTGCTTTAAAATGATAGCTTTTTGTTTCAGTGATGCAGTACTGACTAAAAAGTCATTCTATGTAAATTAAAGTATGATTTAATGTACATTTGGAGATACTGTATAATTGGTAGGCGACTTTCAAGTACAGCTCTGGAGAGACAAATGCTTGATCTAGTGCTTAGGATGCTCAAGTGAAATAAGCTATGAACTGATCCTCTAACACACCAAATACAGTGAGTGATAGCCAAAATGATTTTGGCTTCAATTCCAATTATTACAAAGCCGTACTTGGTGTGCTTTGCGTCCTATAACAGGAACAAGTTTAAGTTGATGTGGGTTCTTCTCATGTGTTGTAGGTTTTCATGTGTAATAGATGCAAATGCCTGTCTCAGAATCAGAAGGAGAATTACTGTTGTCTGAAATACTCTGGAGTTAGGGGTAGCTGTCACAGTTTCAACTGTGGAATGCATATGCTAAGTGAATTGAAGGTCCATGTCCATGGGTGGTTGGTATTTTGCATATTTTTACGAACTTTGAATCTGTAAAAATGTCCTTGTTGATTGTGGGAAGAGGAGAATTATGTTAAAAAAGCAGTTGTTTCCTGTGTTTGCTGTAAATGAAAAAAACTTGTAAAAATTAAACTTGATGGCTACAAATTATTGAAGTTCCTCTCCAGGCAGTGAAAAATCTTTTTGCGTGTGTAAGTTATTCCAGGGAGTTACAAAGTATGTGATTTACTATTTTGTAAACAGTATTAAAGGAAGTAAATCTGTCCTTTTGACTGAGTTTATGGTATTTTTTGAGGTTCTCACTGAAATGATAAATTGGAGGACTGAAACTTTTGCCTTTCATCGCAGTATCTGCATGCATATATTCAGCTCCAGAAAAAGAACCTATATTGTCAGTGTAGAAGTGTAAATGCATGTGCATCCAACTTCTGTAATCTAGTAGGTGTCTTGATTTTTTGTTTGCTTTGAAAGTGAAGTCTTGGATTATATCTGAAGTGTTTCACATGTTAGAGGTGGAGAAAAAAAAAGATTGAGGGTGACTAATCAACTGGTTAACTCCAGTTTAAAATGGAAGTCTTTGTAATATCTATTTAAAATAGTTTAATTGTAGAATCACCAAGGACCCAGATCTCATGGAGTGCATGTATAATAGAGGTGGGAAATATGACTTAAGGACGGATGTTTTACAAACCCATCCTGCCATGACACTAACTTTATCAGGGATTGTTTTTTTCTCAATTGTAATAACTCTATGCACTTAAATGAACGACAGTGTTGAGTGGAAATGTATATGCAATGGTTCTGGCTTGGATTTTGTGTGCCAGGTCCACTGAATATTTTCTATATTAGTTTATGTGGAGGCAAATAAAAGAGCTTGTCTAATTTCTTTAACTGGATTTGTTTATCTTTTAAGTTTAGAATGAAACAGGTTTCCAAGTTCGGCTTCTTTTGGGTATCTGTGAGAGAATGTCTTAGCAAAGGTTTTAAGTGCTTTAAATAACCAGCTTAATTATGTAATAGCATTTTGGTGTCTTAGTTAAATTAAATTTGCTATCTGTATATACTTAAATTGAAATACTGTACATCAGCTGGCTTTCTTCAGAAACTCCAGAGTAATTTGTAGCAGTTGTATGGATGGAGTAGAATCCTTTTGAGATGCTGGAGTAATTGAGGCATGTTTACTGCTTAGACAGAAGAGCCAAATGGCTAACAAATTTCCAGTCATGTTGAAATTTGGTTTCTATGGAAAATCCTGGGTCTAGACTTCTGAAATGTGGTAATTATAGTTTTGAAATGCAAGTGGATGAATTTGCATATTATGCTTATAATTACACATTATAATTTGTGTACACACAAATTACATAATTTTAAATTTAAAAAGTGGAGCTTGACCTGCTTCAAGTTCCTGGGTAACATTTCAGTTAAAAAAGAATGTGGAA
Source organism: Hypocryptadius cinnamomeus (assembly GCA_013400635.1). Classification (NCBI taxonomy): domain Eukaryota; kingdom Metazoa; phylum Chordata; class Aves; order Passeriformes; family Zosteropidae; genus Hypocryptadius; species Hypocryptadius cinnamomeus. Next base: position 10,747 of record VYZP01040417.1, read on the forward strand.
ATAACTAAGATGCTGTAAGAATATTTTTGTGGGCAGTATTATTAATCTGTCTTTCTGAATTAAGACATGACAGAAGTTTCTCTGCCTTGAAACACTGTTTTGAAAGCACTAAAATCAAATATCAGTATCCTTCAATATTCCTGCATAGTAAATCCTGATTTTTCTTGTTGAGAACTCTGTTCAAGGATTTGATGCCCTGTTTCCTTGGGACAAAAAATACAATACTTCTTGCTTAAATTTTGTTTTAAACAGTCATTGAAACGTTTAGCTGCTGCTTGAATTTTAGAACAGTGGGAATTTTTTCCAGGAGACTGGACTTTATCCTTTCTTCTAATTAAAATGTATTTGTATACTTGAACATTAAGCCATCCTGAAAGTGGGATTTTTTTACCTATAAACCCTTAAGCATGTTATAGATTGGAAATAGACTTATTTGCACATGTGGTAAGATGACCATGCTAGTAAGATTAATTTGCAGTTGCTACCAGACAGTGGGAACTGGAATTTTGTCGAGTTATTAGCTTATAGTAAGTTCTGTAAATGAGGAACCTGGGGAAAGATGAGCTATGGAGAAACAAGAGCTAAGTACATTTGTGTTTTCTTATTTTCAACTCTCGTGTGCTCATCTTTATGTGAAATCTGAAAAATATTTGTCTGTGGGAGTGATGGTAGTTCTGAAATCAAGCCTTATTTCAAAGGCTTCCTTTGCAGTTGTGTTTGTATGTAAATGTTGGTAAATGTGCAAGTGTAGTGTTGATTCTCATAACTTGGTTCATGATGCTCTAAAAATACTGAAAGATCCGTGACAGAAAAGTTACTTTACCTTCTTTCACATTTATTTATAGTAGTGATTCAAGATGAGCAGTTAGTGAATGTTGAATGAAGTATGTGAAACTGCAGATGGAAGAAGCAAACTGTAAATAAAACATGGTGATACCAGACACATTTCCAACAGGGGAGACGTGAAAATGGGTGCTTGGCAGTTGTTTGGTTTGTGTAGATAATTAAATGTGTACATAATGAAAGTTGAGGTTGCTTCCATTGCTGAAAGACAGCTCTCTTGTGCAGACTGGACCTCTGAAATTATTCCTTACAAGCTCATTTTAGCTGCTTTGAGATTTGAGGTAATGTCTGAAGTTGGCAAGGCTTCCTTTAAAATGTCGATGAGACGATGCACAGGAATACCAAGCCTTCCTATCAGTAGATGGCTGTATGTGCTAACTGTGAGTGGCTTCCCTGAGCCACATGGCTAGTGGTGATCAGCTGGGGCTTGCTGTTTCTTGTGTCAAATATTGCTTGGGACTTCAGTGATCAGAGCTGTACCTCCCTAAATATCAGGGAGAATGGAGTGTGAGGTGAGTACACTTTCTGCTTTGTGGAGGATATTAGTGGTCTAATTTTTTTGTTGGTTTTTTTTTTTTTTTAGCACAGATGGCTTTGTAAAAATGGGTGAAGTAGGAGCTTAACAATAAATTAAGGTTCCGTTTATATTGCTGATTTTTGTTGTAGTTTAAGCTCAGCTTGGTTGGTAGGTACTGTGCAGCCACTCGTTGCTTTTCCCTCGGTGGAATCTGGGAAGAATTGAAAAAAGGTACAGCTTGTGGGTTTAATAACTGAAATAAAGTAAAATATAATAATTATACTGGAAATTAAAAAGAGGACTAAAGCCCAAGAGAAACAAGTCATGCATAATACAGTTGTTCCCCATCTGCTGACTGATGCCCAGGCTGTCCCTGAGCAGCAATCAGTGGCTCTGAGTCAACTCCCCCCAGTTTATATACTGGGCATTCATCCTGTGCTGTGGAATATTCCTTTGTCCAGTTCAGGTCACCTCTCCTGGCCATGCTCCCTCTGGGCTTCTTGTGCACCTGCTCCCCAGCAGAGCGTGAGACACTGCAAAGTCCTTGATTTAGAGTAAGCACTACTTAGCAACAACCAAAACATCACTGTGTTGTCAGCTCATTCTGAATCTGAATCACACCACTGTCCAGGCACTAGGAAGAAAATAAACTCTATCCCAGCCAAAAGCAGGACAACTTTCAATAAATCTAGGTATGCAAGGGCTTTTGTGCTTTCCTTTAATTTATCAAAAATAAATGTGATTGTGTGGAGTGACATACCTATGTTGTAACGTAAGTAATCAGTTTGCCACTGAAGCATCCACTTTCCCTTGTGGACAAGTTTTGTGGCATGGCATAGACACATGGTGCTGCTCATTCCAGTCACTAATGGTGTTGAATGTACTCCATCTGTGTAACCCCAAACTCTCCTTTTTGTCATTATTGTATCAGTCACAAACAATACTTGTTTCAAGTGTCCTACTCTGAGGATTTCAAAGCACTTCATGAAGGTCGTAGGTGTTTTGAAAATGAGATATGGCTGTAGAAAGCTGACTGTGTTTTAAAGTTATTGGGAGCATCATATGAAAAGTAGTAAGTTTTGTGCTTCTCAGATTTTTTTCAGACTGCTGGTCACTTTTAGTTGCCATTCTTAGAAATTAACCAGAAATAAACTTTTCTGGTTTTAGTCTGATTACTAGAAGACAACAGTCTAAGCAAAACGTTTAGGTGGAATTGGATTTTTTCCAGGCCAAGTGTGATGAGAAATTAAAGTGGCAGTAATGGGAATGGATATGGTGTAATGGTTGCACCATCAAACTAGGGAAGGTTGATTTGGGTTGTATTTCTGTTTTCTTAAAGCAGCATGAAAAGCAGTAACTCTTGGAGGGCAGAAGGGATATTTCAGAATCTCTCATCTCAGCTATCTGTATTTGGTAAAACTTCAGAAGTTCATATTTTTGTTATGGTTGCTCTTTGCTTTTACTGCAGTGAAACTGTATTGGAGCAGTCAGAGGGCTTCCTAAGAGTTAGATTCCAATCTTGCTCTCTTAAAAGGCTGTGGAAGTAATTTATCAGATATTCCAGTCGTGTTAACAGAGCTGCTGCAAAATGTAGGTGAAGATAATCATACTTTATTCACCCCTGGGCTCATCTGTTCTGAAGCCTGACTGAGCTTAGAGCCACTCACTGCAATCACAGTTAGTGTGAAGCTGACTCCTAATTCACTTGCACACTCACTTTGGCAGTCAATGAGAGAGATTGAATTTAAAGGTTTCAAATGCAGGCTGACATGGTTTGTCACTTTCAATCCTTTTTGACACCAGCCACGCAAATTAAAACTGTAACCTTCTGAGTACTTATTTACTGGGGAAATGAGAAAGAAGGTCACAGCACTATTCCTCTGGCCTGTGGCTTGTTTGACTTTTCTTGCACGTACTTAAAATTTATGTATGTGACCTTTCTGCCCTCTGACTTCAAGTATAATTAAGAAACAAAAGAATTTTGGATGCACTTTTGTTTGAAAGAATCAGGTATCAAAGTTCAGAGTTGAGAAGTGTCTGTGAAGTATTCAGTGTGGTACTGCATGACTTTTTAATTAGTATTTAGCAGGGTTCAGTAAAAAGCATGTTTAAATAGATTAACTGGTAACTGACACACCTAATATTTTATGGTGAATTAACTGACTGTTCTTAGCTGAGCTCTGCAGGAATCTTGCAAGCTTAATGTTTACATTATTAATACTGTTTTTCAAATAAAACATTACAAAGGACAGGGCTTCTATACTGGGCATGTGGAATGTCTTGATAAAGTGGGGTTGTCTACCCCTGAGTCCTGGGAAGGCAAGTCTCACCCATGCCATGGGAGCTGTTTGGTAGGGTGGTGATAGTTCTGGGAATTATTTTAGAGCCATATATTTCTAGCCAAGTGTGATTTTTTTTTCAAGTGTAACAGTAGCTAGAAAATTAATATCTTTGTGGCCTTAAGCTAAGGCCATAAGGGCATATGGACTCAGGAATTTAATTTTCTTGTGACATTCCACTTACAGAAGTCCATATGTCTAAATCTTTGAGGAAATCATGGAAAAATACAATGCTTTGCAAGTTTGAGAAGGTCTGTAGGCCTCTTGCTAGTCTGATTGGTGTGTGAAAGGGATCTTTGACTTGTGCTTTGAGAGCCTGCAGGCAGGGGTGAATAAAGGTGCAAAGAGGCCATTCAAGCTGATGGTGAAATGTCTGGCCAAGAAGTACAAACAAAAAAATGCACACTGCTTTAGCAATGGATGATTAATTCTTAAACCAGGTATAAGGACCAGTAGATTTTGTGTCTTGACATCTTTGTCTCAAAATGAGTTGCATTTGTGGACATTTGATCCCTGCTAAATTGTTAAGCTCTTTGAACTGTCAGTGACTTGGGCTGTACAGTAGCTGTAGGTTGGCTGTTTATGCCAAGGAGCAAATTAAAGAGCAGTAACTGGAGAGCTAGCATGAAGAAGCATTGTTGGACTGACTGATGCATTTTTGTGCCTCAACAGCTGAGCAGTGCATGTTTTATTCTTTGTGTGTTTATCCTATCTTTAAGTTTTCCTTTACTTAAACTTGCCTTTGTCATATTTATCACTTATGGTTCTTTTATGTTGTGTTGTTGTTTTTCACCATTTTTGCCTTATTGTCAAGGCAAACTTATTAAGAACTAGGCAGTTAAATGGATTTCCTTTATGTTCTCCATCTCTAGATGCTATTTGCTGGATGCCTTTCATTTCTTATTTTGATGTGCTTATCAGACTTTTGGCTGCAGGTAGCAACTCAACTTCAACAAAGTTGCAAGGCAGCAAAAAAATGTCAGTTTAATTCTTTTAGATGGTAAATCTTTCACTTTTTTGGCTTGTATAGGTGTTCTTTTATAGATCTTTATTTTCTGGGAAGAATTTGTTGACAAAGTAATTGGAAACCTAAAAGATTAGAAATCATTTCAGTAAACCCATTGTACTTGATCCAACAAAAAAATTGTTATAACAACTGCTGCTGTGCTGATCTTGGTATAATATAGTGACAGTGAAAACCTGAAGTTGCAAATCCTTTGAGGATTTACTGATTTTCTTTGACTTTAATAATCCATCAGGATTGTTCAAAAGGAGCAGTCTGAGTAAGATGCCTTTATGTGGACAAGACAAAGGGTACAGGAAAATGTCTTAAATACTGTGTGCAGTTTCAGACACCACAATGTAAATCACAATATAAGAAAGATATAAAACTACTAGAGGGTGTTCAGAGGAGGACTATGAAGATGAATGGTCTGGAGGAGAAGCCATATGGGATGTGGCTGAGGTCACTTGGTCTGTTCAGCCTGGAGAAGAAGGGACTGAGGGGAGACCTCATTGCAATCTGCAACATCCTCATGAGGGGAAGAGGAGGGGCTGGCACTGATCTCTTCTCTGTGGGGGCCAGTGACAGGACCTGAGGGAAAGGCCTGAAACTGTGTCAGGGGAGGTTCAGGTTGGATATTGAGAAGATGTTCTTCACCCAGAAGGAGGTTGGGCACTGGAACAGGCTCCCCAGGGAAGTGGTTACAGCACCAAGCCTGTCAGAGCTCAAGAAATATTTGAACAATGCTTTCAGCCACGTGGTGGGATTCTTGAGCTGGTCTTGTACGGGGCCAGGAGTTGGACTTGAGTCCTTGTGGGTCCCTTCCAAGTCAGGATATTCTATGATTCTGTAAATTGCTTCTCCTCTCAGTGCTGCTGCATTTGTTGAATGCTTGGGGAAGAAATGTGTCTGTAGCCTTTTATTGCCTCAAACCATTTGGTAACAGTACTCTGGGAAGCAGATGTGTTTGAAAGCAAAAGGTTTTAGATGTTTTCAGCCAATTTTTCCTACTGCTTTGGGATAAAAATGATGGTTTTCAGATGTAGAAATGGAAGGACTGCTTCTAATTTGGTCATTCTTCCTTTCTTGTGTCCTTTTCTGTTTGCTGGTAGTGGACAAAGGTTTTTGTTACTGGTTCGTTTTGATCCATGTCCTAATTAACTAGAGGTGGTCAGTACCAGTCCTGATGTGTCCCTGGTAAGAAGCCCAGTTTCTGCTCCCTGCAGTATTTGAGGGTTAAGGAGATTTTTGTTGTCTTTCTTCTGTTATTAAGCAGAAATGCTATGGTGCCCTCTATGCCGAGTTCAGTGATATGGCTCCATGGGGTAAAGCAGTGAAGTAAAAAAATCACCCTTTCCTTCTCTGTCCACCTCTAGACTAATGCTAAATGATAAATTTCACTTCTGTGAAAATGAAAGGCACTATGGTTCTTCATGTCTCTTTGGTTATTTGACTTTTTATGGTGTTTAACTGTGCCCCATCTCCCCTCCGGAGCTTGAAGGAAAGCAAATTTTTCTCAGCTATAGAAACACAGTTTGGGTATGATGTTCTTGATTCATTTGTAGAGTCATGAAAGTTCAGAAAGCATTTTTTCCCTTTATTAAATATTCAACTGCTTCATGACCACTTCCAGCCTATTATTTTAGGCTCAAGAAATCCTGATTTTGAAGAAACTTGGTCACAGATCAGTTTTCTTGCTTTAGAATGTTCTCCAAAGTCTTTGTGGTAGTTGGAGATGTTTCTCAGAGGAAAAGTGTTTGTTCTTAATGATTGGTTCAGTTTCTCCATTTAAAGCCTGGTGTGTCTGGAGGAGCTAAGCTGTTTCACAGCAGATGGGCTGCAGTGATACCTTTAGCCCCTGTTAACACTCGCTCCCTATGTAGAGTTATCCCAGTAATATCCTAGGCTGGATAGTCTGCAAGGTGAAATGCAGCACCTTAGTACTAGATCTTAAAGACTGGAAAAGACTCCTGTGGTCCAATTTGTCTTGTGTTACACAGATTAGTCTTAAAGATTCTTTTTGCTTATCATATACCCTTGACCTTTTTATTACACCATGCATCCATGGTCTGGAAAAATGATTAGGCTTTTATTGGCCTACTGTATAAAAGCATGCAATGAAAGATTTATCATGTTTTTAAGACTTGTTGTATCTGTTCTTTAGACCTTTTTGTTTCTGCAGGCACCTTAGTCTTCACAGAAGCCTGTTAATACCATGTGAAACAAATGCTGGGAATGATATAAGTGTAGGTATAAAGTGCTTGTGAGGGATGTGGTGTTTTTGGCTGGGGTTAATTTTTTTTTCTTCTCAGTAGCCAGTGTGGGGTTGTTTTGGATTTGTGATGAAAACAGTGTTGATAACACAGGGATGTTTTCATTGCTGCTTAGCAGAGCTTACACAGAGGCCTTTTCTACTCCTCATCCCATTGGTGAGGAGACTGGGGGGGAACAAGGAGTGGGGTAAGACACAGCTGGGACAGCTGACCCCAGCTGGCCCAAGAGATGTTCCAGACCATATGGCATCATGCCCAGCATATAAAGCTGGCAGAAAGAAGGAAGAAAGGAAGTTTGGAGTGGTGGTGTTTGTTTTCCCAAGTCACCATTACATGTGTTGAAGCCCTGCTTTCCCGGGAATGGATGAGCACCTGCCTGGCCATGGCAAGGGGTGGATGAATTGTTTTGCTTTGCTTATGTGCATGGATTTTTCTTTACCTACTATTAAACTGTCTTTATCTCGACCCATGAAGTTTATTAATTTTACCCTTGCGATTTACTCCCCCATCCTCTTGGGGGGAAGGGAGCACCTGTGTGGGGCTTAGCTGCTAGTTGGGGCTAAACCATGACAGGGAATTAATGACCTCTGAAGAGCTTTTCCAGCCTTATATAATCTGTGAATTTTAGGATCTTGGGCGATTATAAACTATTAATATGAGCACACTTTGGAAAGAGCAGAATAATTCAACAGTGGGTTTTCCTACAAGATTCTAATACAACATCTTACATGTAGTGATGCAGAGCAATTGACAATGCAGCTTTTGCAGAACGATTTTTGAATGCATCTTTGCCAAGAAACTGTGTTATGATTAGGACACTAGTTACTAGAGAAGGCACTGTGTATGTTTCATTTTTGGGGGAGCTGTTTCGGGAGGGTTTTAGAGCGTTTAGGGAATTATTTCTGGAGCGGTGCCAGGAGGGGGCGACCGCGGCCCGGCCCTGAGGGGCTCCCGGGATCGGGTGTGATCCCCCGGGAGAGGCGGGATCGGGACTGTAGGATCGGGTGTGATTTCCCGGGAGAGGCGGGACCGGCACTGTAGGAACGGGTGTGATCCCCCGGGAGAGGGGGAATCAGGGTCGTCGCATCGGGTGTGAGCCCCGGGAGAGGCGGGATCGGAACTCCCGGGATCACGCATCAGCCCACCGGGAGAGGCGGGACTGGGGCTCCCGGGACCGGGTGTGATCCCCCCGGGGGAGCTGGGCTCGGGTGTGATCCCCCCGGGGGAGCTGGGCTCGGGTGTCATTCCCCGGGGGAGCTGGGCTCGGGTGCCAGCCCCTCGGCAGACGGGGTCGGGGCCATAGGCGGGGGGCGGCNCATAGGCGGGTGCCGTCGGTGTTCGCCTGTGACAGCAGCTCTCGCAGCCAGATGTGTTCTGTCTGTCCTCAAGGCTCAGGTGTGTCCCTGTCCTGCTGTAACCCCAGCCCGCAGCCGCTCGCTCCCTCCCCCGCGAGGGAATGGAGGGGGGAATCGGAAGAGTGAAAACTACAAAACTTTGGGTGAAGAGAGGATACTTTGATAAGTGAGGTATGGGCTGCACACACAAGCAAATGAAAACAAGGAATCCATTCTCCACCTCCCATGAGCTGGCAGGTGTTCAGCCATCTCCAGGAATTCCAGGATTCCATCACACCTGACTCTGGCTCCAGGAGACAAATGCTTCCACCTGCAACGTCCTCTCCCTTTCCTTATTCCTCCCACTCCAAATGTTCACCTCTTCCTTCTGCCCCTCACTTTATATATTGGGGATAACACCATATTGTACACAGAGATGGTTTTAAACAAAAGGAGGAGAAATTTGGATTATATATTAGGAAGAAATTCTTCTCTGTGTGCTGAGGCACTAGCATAGGTTGCCTAGAGAAGCTGTGGAAGCCCCATCCCTTGGAGTGTTCCAGGTCAGGTTTGATGGTGCTCTGAGCAACCTGGTCTAGGGGAGAGCATCCCTGCTAGAACTAGATGATATTTAAGGTCACTTCCACCCCAAACCCTTCTATGGCCTGAAGTAGCTTTGACCTGTGGTGTTTTCTTCATGTATGCTTGAACTATTAAGACTGCTGTCAGTCCAATTTGAAAAATTTTGAATAAAATTTTAAAACAAACTTTCCGACTTCTAAATTTCAAGTTCTTAAAATATTCCTTTGTTATCAGCTGATTAAGTGGAGAGTACAGGGAAATTACCGTAATGGTATTTATAAATTATTTATTTCTAGGTGCACTTATATAGTTTGCAGACCTGAAATAATAGGCCTTGTTTGAAACCCTAAGTAATAGTTCACGTAGTTCAATATAAAATAAATTAAAAATGCTGGTGTGTATTTCATTACCACGTAAGTGGCAAGTAGCTGGCTGTGGGATCAGGTCTATAAAGAGCTCTAAGTGAATTATCCTTTAGATTAATGCCCTGATAGTGGAAAATGGATGTGATTGCTTTCTTAACTTTTAGATTATAGTTTAGACTTCACTGGTGTGCTGAGCATTGTGCTAACATAATGTATTTTCTGCCTCTGAGTAGGTTGTAGGTCCTGAAGGTACCAATCCCTTATTCCTGTTCCTGCGTTCAGAGCAATGATCAAAACTTCCAATGACTGCCTGGGCTGGGAGGCTGCTTGCTCTGATGCCTTGCACGAGGCTGATGCTGAGTATTTATTTAGTTACTCTAGGCAATAGCTAAAGTACTCAGCTTGCTGGATAGCTTCCTGCTTGGTCATTTTTCTGGGGAAAGCAGTGAAATGGATAGGAAATAACTGAATCAAAAGTACTTTTTTTTTTTCCCCCTGCTTGGATAAAGTATAAGGTAAAACTGTAGGTTTAATTCTTTACTGTTCTTTCAGACCATTTTGCTTAGCTTTGTATTATTGCACTGGAGTAGTAGTAACTAGCTAGAGATCAACCCTGTGGCTTTTATTTCAGTAAGTGTTTTAGCAGTAACTTCATTATCTCTAAGTCTGTGCAAATGATGCTAATCGTGTGGGTATGTCTTGTCAGCACCTGTATGAGGTATTTTTTGGCTCCTCATTTGGAAAGGTTTCATTGCTGTTATCGAAGCTGAGAGTTGAAGCTTTTCTGCAGTCATTGGAAAAGAGCTGAGTGGAGGGAATGTAGGAAGCAAAAGTAGTTCCTTTTTTTGGGTTTGGTACCTTAAACATGGCTGTGCATACTGTTAGTAATGGATGTCAAGCTGTGCTGTAATAAAACAAATGTGAGCATTATTTTTCTTTCATTTTATTGATGACTAATCAGCTGTTTGAGCTGTATCAATAATAGTCAATCAACTTTTTGTAATAACACCTTTTCCCCTTACAGTACATCATCCTCAAAACAGCCGTCTTTATGTGGGAGAAATTTTATGTGTACCTAATTGAAATCCTGACAGAATAGTGAATGCAATTTCAAGCTAAGCCGCAAAATGAAGAAATAAGAGCAGATGGCCACTTCAGAAAAATAGATTAAACAGAATAGATATTCCTGGCCAGCTACATAGTTAATCTCATACTTCTTGTCAAGGGGTACTGCCAATACATAGTTATTATGCAAAGGTAAAGTAAAAGCTGTATGAATTTAGTGATAAAAGCTTTCCTTCATTTCCAGCTCTTTCTGATAATTTAGTGTTATGTTCGTATTTTTAAAGTTACAGTTATAGCAGGTATGAGTAGTAATCTATTAAATTAGTTGTGTCTTGCCTTAGAAAGGGATCCTGTAAAAACAGCAGCTCTGGGAATGTAGTTCCATTTATGATCTACGAAAATTCATGGTAGCATTTCTGGTATTTTCTGGCTCTGTGACACACTGATGATTGAGTCTTTAAACCCACATGTCAGATTTGGTAGAGGGATTTGTGAATTTGTCTCTCCTGTTGGAACAAGAAAGAGTTTCTATTCCCTGTGGTCAAATGTTCTTTTCAGACCTATTAGTGGACAGTCAGATTTTTCAGTTCAGTGAAGCACCTTTATTTCTTGGGTGTATGCAAAATAACACGTTCCAGCCTCTTTAGGTGGTTATTCTGTATGTGACTGGACGTGTCATTCCTGCACTTGCTCTAAGGTCAATGAGTGGAGAGGGGAAAGTGAGATTTGAAACTTAGTAACACAATACCCTTTCTCTAGGACAACTTAATGGGTGCACAGGTACCCATTGTGACTGTTAGAGTTTCTTTCTGCCCAAATGCACTTTTTTTGCTTTGTTTCTCTCAAGTTGCAAGGAGCAATAGAAAAGTCTACCTATTAATTGGTTATTGCTGTCTCAGCTGTCCTTCATCTTTTAGGTACCCAGACTCTAAATTTCTTAAGCAGCTATATTTTTTAAAAATTCATTCCCTTTGTCCTCTGCCACATCTAGAAGATAACTTCATTCTGTACTTTTGGAAAATGGAGCATCAACATTTTCTTTCCCATATAAAAGCAATTTAAGCATCACTGAATCAAGAAGTAATGGCACCTCAGGTAGTTTGCGTTGGCACTTTCCTTATTGTTTCTTGGCAGACAGAAGTGATGAAGGAGCAGAAACTTGAATATATGGGGCTGTGAAGGCAGGTGGGGGACAGGCAGGGCAGGTGTCTGGTTAGAAGCAGCTTCTGCAGGTTCCCAACATGACTGTTAAAAATATGACCAATTTTGTTTTTGCTGTCTCACCTTGAATGTAGGTGAACTTCCCTGACTGTGAATTGTTCTACTGCACTGAAAGGTGTCAGCTGTTTTGTGCCTGTGACACTTTGTAGTAGTTAATTTTCAATGTATAATCTGTAGAAATGTACTGAAGTATGCTATTTAAACTATTGAATAGAGGAATTACTCCCCTAAGAGCCCATGTGCTCATCACTGGGAAGAAGTTTTCAGTGAAAGTTGGCATTCTGAAATGATGAAAAGCTGGATGAAAACTAAAACAGTAACATATCTAAAGTTAATTTATGAAATATTTGTGTGACATAATTTGGCTGCAGTAAAACTCAGGCATCACATTTTAGATTTCAATATAAACATTTGATTTTAAACTGTCTTCAAAACAAACTAGTAAGACAAATGAATTTGCAATGTCATGACTGATGAGTAGTTGCACAGAACATGCAGTTTTCCTGATTCTTACAGTTATACCATAACCATGTCTGTTGGAAGAAACTTAGACCTTTAAAAATACTTTTTACTGAAGAAAGATCCTTTTTGTAAACAAATTTACTAAGTCAAAATATAACTTAACCAGAAGGAGCTGATTAGTTCTGTTTAAGGTGGACATTAGAGAAAGAACATCTTTAGAGATAGATTTTGAGTCAGAGCTGTTTCTTATTGCTAGTAAACTCATACCATAAATGCTACTAAAACTGTAGTGTATTTTAGCTTTGTAACGTGTGTTTCAGTAAAGCTTACTGGAGTAAGGTGGTAGTTACTTCAGGTATTTATGCAGGTATAAAACATGGTCTGTTTCAGTTTTTCTTAAATTTGGAAATATGCATCATGTTCTATTAGATGAATGCTAGAAATACTAGTTTAAGAAAAAAACCCTTTTCTTCATAGATGCCATGAAAGTTGGAAGATTGCCTTCCTCAGGGAAGGTGCTGTATGGACAGGCACATGGTCCTACAGAGGCAGGGATTTATTGCAGCTGTAGATGTGGCTACTTTCCTGCAAAAACTGGTCTGTTGAAAGATGTTTAGTCCTTTCCTTAGGATTTGCAGCTGGATTGAGTCCCTAAGATGGACTTTCAAGTTTTATAGCACTTCTAGGGGAGTCTGATCTTGTTCTACAATTCTGTGAAGTGGTTCAACTAATTTCATGAAAATAAGCTTAATAGCATAATATTTGGGAAAAAATTTGAATGTGGTAGCAATATGCATTATTCTGGGTAATATGTGTCTTCATACACAGAAAATAATTTGGATTTGCCTGCTTTTGAGCACGTGGAAGGGGTTGTAATTAATGTTATCCCTCTGCTAGTTAATTTTTAACTTGGATGTTTGAAGTTTTTAACATCCAATTTATGTTGAAGCTCATACAAAAAATTACTACACAAATTTCTTTAAGCTGCACTTTCCCACAGGACAGTCTATGTGCAAGCTGCCTTTGTACATTTTTCTTGCCAAGTTACATTACTGCAGCCCAGGATTGTAATGGTTGACAAAAATTAAAAGTATTGCCTACAATAATTTTGTTAGAGGTGCTTTACCTCTTTTATCTGCTGGCAGTGGAAGTGATGGCCTTCTGAAGGAATCATGAAGTGGTTTGGGTTGGAATGACCTTAAAGGTCATCTAGTTCCAATCCCCCCTGCCATGGGCAAGGGCACCTTCCACAGGACCAGCTTGTTTAAAGCGCATCCAACCTGGCTTTGATGTTAGAGGATTGGGGTTGTGTTAAACTAATCCAGGATGGTGTGTTGGAATTAGTCCCTTTTCTTTTACATGTGCTAACTACAGTCCATAGGTTTGTTTCCTACATCTGTGCATCAGAATGCACAAATTCTTTAGGGTGCTTTAGGTTGTTACCTTTTTCATAAGTATTATGAAAGCATTTTTAAAATTTGTGATTTTTTTGTTTTGTTTTGTTTTTCAGAGTAAAATATACAACTCATCCATTTTATGACCCATGACATACACCTGTTTTTGTGGTTTTGTGTTCTGTCTATACAAGATTACTTTTTCACAGCTTACTTGCACATCAATAGTTTGTGCTTTAGTAAATGAAGTTTCAGGTGTGGAATTTCTCAGGATTTCTGAGAAGTTTACATCAAAGGACCAAGAAGCTTGTGTTAAAAATCAGCAATATGAGAAAATTACAAACAGTAGGTTGAAACAAGAGATTATACATGAAGGTTACTCCAGTCTATGCTGTTTTTAATGGTTCATCTTTTAGAGGCTCTAAGAAGTGATTGCATTCACTTTGAGTTCACTCAATCAGTGCAATGCCACAGAATATATAGATATTTTTAATCAATTTTGTAGTAAGATTGAGGTTATACTTGTTGGTAGAGCTTATGCAGGATCAGTGGGTGTGAGTTTAAGTCATAGCAGAGGCTGGTGCTAACTCTATATTTCACTGAATTAAATACAAGAATTTAAAATCACTATAGATACTTGCAATAGCTTTATCTTTGTTCCTTTCCCTAACTCTGTGTGAATTATGGACAGTGACAAGTTTCTATTGGACAGAAAATGCGTTTTGGACAATGTTGCATTCTGGGAAGCAGTGGGAATAGCTGCATGCTGTGTGCATTTTCAGCCATGCACAGTGGAAAGGGAAAACAATGGACTGCTGTTCTCTGGGTCTGTCCATATCTGTTTCTCTGGACTGTTCTAGCATTTCTATGATGAATAAATAACATTGATTTCTACCATGCTTTCAGGTAACAAATCATGGCTTTCTATGTTCTAGTATTTCATGACAAATAAATCTTGGGCTGGGAGAAGAATTTATTGAAACTAGTATTTTGTAAAAAATACGAAAGATGGAACAAATCTTTCCTCCAAAAAATAATTTCAAAACTCTTCAACAAAACAGCAGAAATCAAGACACTTGCTAAAACTTGCATGAGAGGAAGGATCACCACTTCCAAAGTGCTGTCAGTGCTGTTCTGGTGCAGCCCAGGTGCTGGGGCCTTTGCAAGTGCACCTTTCTGGCTGATGCTCA
>VYZP01040418.1:0-63495 GCA_013400635.1 Hypocryptadius cinnamomeus
ATTTTGAAACAATTAAATGAGCCTGCTGCATAATGGAGGTAGAGTTCAGCTGGCAAGAAAAGCCCATTTTCCCCTCAGGTTTTGATGTTGACTCCTTACCTGACCACATCTAGTAAATTCCAAAGGAAAAACAAAACACAGACGACATATTTCCCTTGAACTTCTTCCTGACTGTTGATCACGACAAATAAAATAATTATTCTCTCAGTGATCTGAAAAGAAAAGAAAACTCTGAATTCAGTTAGCACCTTCTCTAACTGTTATTTCTGTGGCGTTTTGGCAAAATAGGAGGCCACAAATGGATACAGTTTTCCTTATACAAAATCAGCAGCGAGTATTTTGTTTCATGGCCTGCTTTTGTTCAAGGTCCTTTAGCAAAGAGAAGTGGACACTGCTGGCTGTAGCATCAAAGCACTGTTATGGTACGTGTGGAAGTTGTCTTGCCAGCTGGGAGGACTTGTGTTTGCAGCCAAGGAAACCTGTGGGTGAGCCCAGGGAGGTCATGGAAGCAAGGATACTCCTGCTGCACCTGACTACCTGGAGGGCTGGCAGGGATAAGCTTTCTTGCTTGTAGGCTGTGTGGGAGGCAGTAGGATACAGAGGGCCCTTCTTGGGGGGGGGGGGGTCATATGCCAGAAAGTACTAATCTTGCACTCCCAGGTCTGTTCCTCATATCTTGGAAATCTGTGTCCCAGGGAATCTCTTTCATGTAAGATTTGCAGAAAGGAGGAAAAGTAGAATTCCTTATCTTTTTTTCCATCTTATTCTTGGTTACGGGAAGTGGGTTTAAGCTTGTCACTTACATGAATGATTGCCATAGTATTTATGTCCTAGCATTTTTCTAGTGGTTGAACTTTATCCAACCCACAAATGAAAAGATAAAGTGGATTAAACAGGCAGTGGCTCCAGCTTAAAATAAATACTTTGATAGTATTAAAACTCAAGAAATTTTTTTAAACTGTGTGTTTTTTAGCTTTCCTGACAACTTTTCTAACAGTATCCATGCCCTGCCCTGTAAAGTAAATTAATCAGTACTCCAAGAGTTGTCAAGCTGTCCTAGAACAGTAACAAGTCACTCTGATTTACAATCTATTTGAAAGTGTTGAAGTAGAAAACATGCACCTAAGCAGTTGGTATGAATTGATATAGCTTCATTAGGTTGGATTTTTTTACCCAATGCCATGCCTTCCATAAGGTACATTAGTTGTAATGATTTCTTTCACAAGTTGTGATGTCAAGTCAGCTAAAAGTTACAAAATTAAAGTGGATTACCAAGATTGTTTTTTTAAGCGTTGTTATTCTTCATTGGTTTCCCCAGACTCCTACCTTAAACAAAGAATTTTGCCTCTCAGCAAGTTTGTGTGGTAGTTTTGCTACGCAGTGTTTAAGGGTTCTTGCATGGACCATTCTGGCCACGAACTCTCTTTTTTCGCAAACCACATCTGTCAAATAAAGTGGCCTTCCCTATTCAGCAAAATTACATCAGAGCAATTTTTCATACAGAAAGAGATCATGTCTATCCCCCAGGGATCTGGTTCCTCATCTTGGAAAGCACTGAGGGGCCACAACAACTAAAAGTGGTTTTCCTGCTTCTCACCCTCCTATGACTGTCATCTTGTGCTGCTGATCCCCATGGGTCCCTAACTGAGGAACTGATTTTTAAAAAGGTCAGATGTTGGCAGATTTCTGTATAGATGGGTCAGGAAACAGAAAGTGAGAGCTAATACGTCCTGTGTTTATACACTGATGCTGAGGAACATGGCGAAAACATGGGGAAACTGGAAGTATTGATGCAGATCTGAAACCAGATAGAACAGAGATACAAGAAACATGGCAGGGCAGCCATCATAAGAAGGAAATCAAAACAAAGGTAAAAGCCCTGTGAGCACTGGGTGGGACTGTGTGCTGGAGAGAACAGATAAAATAGGATCTGGGTTAAAATTGTTAGATGTAGCGTGGTAAAGGATGCAGCATTGGTGGTGTGGGCATTTTGTTACTGACCCTAAAATCAGACTTGAGATATGGAGAGAGAGTTCTGCATTATTTTTAATACAAGAGCTATTTCAGGAGATTGCCACAGGTAGTTGTGCTAGAGACAAGGGCTTCATCATGATAGTGAAAAGATGGACATGTTCTTAGATGTCAGAGCTGGAAGATTTTCAAAATGGTCACTCACTTTTCAAAAAATGGCTAGGAGGAAATGTGCTAGAAAACAGCATGAGATAAATGATTGGGATCCAATCCCATTTCAATGAGAGAAAGGACAAGCAGTAGAAAGGTAGTTACCATTTCAAACTCCAGTTTGAAACTCCAGTTTCAAATGGATGTTTGCTGGCCAGTGACAGAATGACTACAGAGACCCACAATTCAGCCTTATAATCTAGAAGTGAAAGAAGCTGTGGATTTTCTTCTGTCCCCAAGATACAAGCAGAAACATGAAGCAGTGAGAACCACCTACCTGAGGTTCAGCAGATTTCCTCCAACAGAGGTTCATACTGGGGAAGGGGAGCAATGGAGGCATGCAGCTTTGCTAATTACACATGAAGAAACCCAGTAATCAAACTATAAAGTATATTAAGCACCTGCAAGAACAAGAAATTGGCCATGGCACAAACTGGTCGTCTTGAGGTATTTTGTTCCTGTTAGACTGTGGTCTTATCTGGCAAGCAATGGGCTGCACAAAGCAGCCACCAGACACTGAGACTGGAAGGATGTGGCCTTGGTCTGGAGCCCATCTGTGGGGCAGGACACAGAGCTGGCTGCTCAGGACAATTTTGATATCCCCGTGAGGACAGACAGTGGAATCCTACCTCTTTCTCTGCATAAATCAGCAGGTCGCCTCCCTGTTTGCCTTTATTCTCTCTCACAGCACTCCGAGCTTTACGTAACCCACACAAATCAAAGGTAAATGCAGAGGTTAGTCAAAGGCTGGGGACATTTTCTGCAACTGAAGAGGGAGGGTGCTTCTTGGAGAAGAGTAGTATGTTTTGATATTGTGTTGATATATGTACATACATATCTGTATGCATATATACATGGAGTCATGTACATTTATAAATACACACACATATACACACGTAGATAAAATGCATGTGCTGCTGCTCAGCCATGGATCATTTCCTGTATAGATCATCTGTCCTTGCATGAATGAAGGTGTGATATTCTCTGTAACTATTCTCATGCTTTAAATAAAAAAAAATAAAGCATGAAAGTACAAGTCCTATGATTTCACATTCATAAAAAGGAAGTATGTGCTGACATATCACAAAGCATAAATATAATGTTTTCAGTTTTCATTCCTTCTTTAAAATCAAATTGGAATTTCCTTCCTTTTCTGACACTGATCTCTCATAGCATACAGCCTGCAGGGTGATATAAGTTTCTGGAAGGCAGACTGAGTTTTTTAATCAAGTAAGCGAAACAGAGCAAATTTGGCTAGAGAAAATAGCACATTCACTTCCATTTTTTAATAACCATGAGTGTGCAATTTCGTATTCAGTACCTGATATGCTTGCATGGTTCTTCAATTTAGTGTATATTAACAAAAACACAACAAAAGAAAGTGAGAAAAGTGCCACTAAATATTTGAAGTTAATAAATAATGGTTTTAGCACAAAACCATAGTACATTGCTTTTGGTTTGGTAAATCCAATCTGTTTGCACAGGATGAAGAACTGCTCTTTGTTTCACAAAAACACCAGTCTTTTCTTAGACCTTTCCTCTCTCCTTGCTATGGTACAAGTCCTTTCAGCCTTTACTCCCTTAGCCAGACTAACACATTTCATTACCTTCTGTTTTGGTGGCAACAATGACATGTGACATGTTCTCCAATTATTTAAGGTGTAAATGGCCTGAGAGACATCCCTTTGCACCACCTTTGTGACCATCCCCTGCCTCACCTTACCTCAGCACATGCATCACACAGGACTCATCTTTCTTTCATGGTGTGAGTTGGCCTTGACCTACCTTGCTCTTACCCTTTTCAGGTGCCTGGTGGCCTGAGACTTTGTCCCTCAATGAGTTTTTCCAGAAGACTTCTCTGTATTTGTTTTTCCACTATCTGTATCATGTATCTCAAAGTGTTTTTCTTAAATGCTACTAAACCACGACGAACTCCACAACAAACCACGGTAGAAATCTTTTACTCAAGGATTCATTTACATCTTGTATTTGCTATAATTCCTACAGAACAACCTGCCACCATGAGGCCCTTTCACAGCTTGTTTTATTCACTGTTACTTTATACCTTCACCCATGTTCTTCCCTGACATTGCCTGAGCCAGCTGTTCTCTCATCCTAGTGATCACCCCAAGTGAACTTCACTGTGGATGTGCATGCATGTGCCTGTTAATGAGGGATGCATACAGGGGTATGTTTTAAGCTCTGAGGTGGAATAGGTGATGGGAGCACAGAACCAGGCAGCACCTCTCAAATTCTTGCACCTTTATCAGTGCCCTGACTGTGCAGCAGTCTAGTAAGCTGTAGCAAGGTAAACATCTCTTAACCAACTGTCCTTCCCTAATTCATTGTGGAAAATATACCTTTTTTTCTTTCCTAAGAGGCAATGAAGAAAGTGTGATGAGGCATGTGGGAGTAGTGGTGGCACACAGCTGCTTAACCTACACTCTCAGCAAAAGCAAGTAATCCACGGGACAGCAGATTCTCCACCAAAGAGCTTATGTATCTTGTTTGGAAGCATGAGGCTGCTGCTAACATCAAGGTAACAGAGCTGTTCATGGTGAGAGTGCAGCTGGGCAAAGAACCAAGTAAGGATCCAGAACTGTGTTTGGCGTGAGGTGAGCACTGAGAGTCACAGTGACATATGGTTCCCTGAGCCACTTCTCCATGTTTCCCAGGAGAGCACTGCACAAACTGCACTGCCCAAGAAAGATCACAGTTTTCTTGCTCAGAATATCTGTTTCATACTAATGTCATTTGTGGCAAGAGAATAGTGTTTGTGCAGGCCTCCCTGATCTCTGCCTTGTGTAAGTCTGGCTAGGAAAGAAACAGACTATGTCAGGGCTGGGGAATGTGTAAACTCTGTCAGGACAAGGCTTGCTTTAATGACTAAGAGCAGGGTGCTCTTCTTTCCAAGACATGTGAGATTTGTTACAGGTCATACAAGATAGGAGTCTTCTTTCTCCCATAGATTAGCAGCAAAGCCTGTGGATTTAGGCGAGGAAAAGCAGTTCTTTACATTTTGATGGATTTGCTACCATACTTAGGGAACAGTGTAAAGAACAGAGATCTGTATTAGTCAATTAGTTAATAAATTATTTAGACAGTTAATTAAGACATGAAAAGAGGAACATCTTCACCCATCCATACGTCATTTGACAAAAATGGGCTATCCAGAAAACTAAAAACATAACTAACTACCCTAACTACCCTTGGTCTTCTGCCTTCTGACTGCTGAAATACAAGTTTCACCGTTCCTCAAATACTAAGGACTGAAAAGGTTTGAAGACAAATTCAAGTAATGATTTTCCTTTTTCCAATGCATTAAGAAAAAAATAACAAAACCTGATATTAGCACCCAAAAGGGAGGGAAAAAAAAAAGTGTGGCAAGGAACTCATCAGAGTATCATCTTTCTTTCTGCTATAGCATGTGATGTTTTGGCTGGTTTTCTGCCTTCAGCTGAACATATGACAAACTATTAGGGGAAAAGACCAGTTTGGTTAAACAGAGAACTTACTGGAAGTCAGGGAAAAAGAAGAGAGTGCATCACCTCTGGAAGGAGGGCAAGATAACCTGGGGAGACTACAGAGATGCTGGGAGGTTATGTAGGGAGAACCTTAGAAGGACCAAGCCCCCCCGGATTTTAATTTGATTACTGCAATTAGCCACTGACATACTTCTGCTGGTGGCCACTCATCTGGATATTTTCTGGGTCCATGCTGGGGACCAAGCATGGGGTACTCACTATCCAGTTTCACTCAAAAAGAAAAACTTTGACAGGAGAGTTCTTTCCCAACCAGGCCAGTTCTGAGGAAGCAATTCCTGTAGTTTGGACACTACCAGGGAACCAGGCTGCCTGAGGAAGGGTGCAGGTGCAACATTCAGAGTAGTTCAGCCTGGGCTTGTCCCCAGGGGCAGCCATGGCTGATGGCCATCAAGTAAGGAGAGCTTTGAGAACGAACTTACCTGCAAAAACCTGGGAAGGAGACGGCTTTTGTCAATGCCGATGAGGATGTGCAGGATCTCCAATACAGAGAACAGCTGGCAAAGGCGCATTACAAGCCCAATGGAGTGAAACGTGTCAGCCAGTGAATCTAAAGAGAAAATTAAGAGGAAGATTAGAGGATGGTTATACAGTTAAAGTCTGGAGCAACTACTGGGTTTGCTTTTGCTGTCACTGGAGATGACAAGAAATACAGTTCACACAGTACCAAACTTCTGGGTAGCAGAAGAAAAGCTTCAGGGAGTGGAGGAGGTAATCTGCTCTGTGTGTGTGTGGCTCTGACACAGAGACAGGAAGCTGAGAAAAGAATTAAATTCCCTGTACTTAAAGCATGGGCAAACACTATGCAGGATGTGTTGGTTTAGAGATACTGCTTTAGGGTATTTCTAAATAGGAGAAAATGTTGAGGAAATGCATAAGGAATTTCTAAACACTAAAAGATGTTGAGTTCCTGCCTGTATCTGCACTGCTGAAAACAAGTCCAGAAAGTAGGCATTTTATATGCCTACAACTGTCCACCATTATATGTAATTTTAAATTTCCAGTCACTAGTTTTCTATTTTTGTGTCTTAACCCCAGGCAACAGAAAGAGAAATATATTGTAATGTTTTTGGTGATAGAGAGTCATGTGTAATAACCACAAAGATATTGTCTCCTGGTGGCTTCAGTAAGATTAATATTTGCTGTAATGACTGGACCTAGTCATTAAGGTTTATGTCTCATTCAAATGTTACTAGCATGCCACTGAATATTAAAGTTCATTAGCAAAACAAGAGCTTCATTCCCAGTGTGACAAGGGTAGAAGGCAGGCACAAGCAATTTGTTCAGCCTTTTTAATCGGGTGCCTTTCTGACTGAATTACAGTCCATGGTATTGGACATACACATGTTCAGAATCTTAACTTTATCTCTAATTTGATATTTCTGTGTGTCTGTCACTGCTGCTTAAAATGTCCAAGGAAAATATAGAAGGAGCCTTACCTTTTCCAAATGTCATGAACCTGATGATCATATTTGTAAATATCCAAGAATGTCCACAGAATTGCATTAAGTCATACACAAACAGGTACACGTTCATGGTAAAGCTGTGGAAAGTGAAAATAATAAACTATACGACTTAAAATAACATTGTAAGAAATTGTACCCTCTTTGGACATGTCAAAAAATCAAAGGAAAAGAGCTGAAATTTAGAGCAGCCCTGCCAAGAAGGGCTTGGGGGTGCTGGTGGGTGAGAGGCTGGACATGACCCAGCCATGGGCACCCAGAGCCCAGAAAGCCAAACGTGTCCTGGGCTGCATCCAAAGCAGCGTGGGCAGCAGGGCCAGGGAGGGGATTCTGCCCCTCTGCTCTGCTGTGCTGAGACCCCACCTGGAACCCTGCATCCAGCTCTGGGGTCCCAGCACAGAATGGACATCAATCTCTTGGAGTGAGTCCAGAGGAGAATCAGAGCACAAGAAAACAAGATGATCAAAGGGATGGAGCACTTCTCCTGTGAGGAAAGGCTGAGAGAATTAGGACTGTTCATCCTGGAGAAGGTTTCAGGATAACCTAATTGTGGCCCTCCAGTACTTGAAGCAAACTTAACCAGATGGAGACTTTTTGCAGAGCATGTAGTGATAGGACAAGGAAGAATGGCTTTAGACTGAAAGAGGGCAGGGTAAGATTAGATATTAAGGAAAGAGTCTTTACTGTGAAGGTGGTGAGGCACTGGCACAGGTTCTCCAGAGAAGCTGTGGATGCCCCATTCCTGGAAGTGTTCAAGGCCAAAAGAAGGATGGTGTTCTGAGCAACCTGGACTAGTGGAAGGTGTCCCTGCCCATGACAAGGGTGTTGGAACTAGAGGAAGCTGAATGGAACTTAACAATTCTCAATGTCCCTTCCAACCCAAATCATTCTTTGATTTCATGAAGTATAAACTAATCAGTGTGTGTGTCTCTCAGAGCTCCCAGAACAGAACTCTGTCTAATGGATTAAAGGCTCCCTTTCTTGCTATACTTAGGATATGCTCAGAAAAATGTTCAGAGTTCACATTGTGATAAATAAGTATGATTCATGCTGATAAAATTGAAACAGTAATCAATATTAATACAGTAATTAATATTTGAAAATAATAAAACAGTTAAAAGTGTAATGCCAAGAAAGAAAAGGAGAAGAGGAGTTCCCCCCCTTTCTCCTGCAGATGTTCAAAACAAGAAGAAGCAAGAAATAACTATTACTAAATTTATCTGGAAGAGAGGAGAATTTGGTTAGACAGCAAGAAAATGTTAATTATATGAGATTTATTGCTTTGATGCTTAAATATAATATTGGCTTATATTATGTTAGTGTTAGCTTACATTATACCAGCTTGGTGTGCATGTGTAACCCAAAAGTGAATCAAAAGACACCGAGGAAGAGGAAAAGCCTTCATCAGTGATGACCCCCAAAGAGTGATGCAACCACCTAAAAGAGTGCTAGAGCATGTGTAGTAAAAGTAGTGATGAGAGTAGAAATACAAGTGTGAGAAATTGAAAATAAGAAGAGATGGTAATGACATACAGCATAAAAAAGATAATTTTGAGCTTAGCAAGCTTGTATGTGAAGTAGCAAGGGTCAAGCCCTGCACTCCGTACCCCGCGTGTACCCCGCGCAGTTATTTTTGCTTATGTGCTATTATAAGAACCAAATAGTCCCTTATTTTAACCAAATTGTATTGTCAATATTTCAAATGTATTCAATTTCATATATTAAGCTATTCAATTAAAATTGCTGCTACATTTAATTTTGTTTGAGTTTTTTTGATGGAATAATTGAGCAAATATAACAACACCAATCATTAGGGTGATCTGTGGCCATAAAGGGAAATTTGTGCCTCCAGAGGAAGAAGTATCTAAACAAAGATACTCCATTAACTTCTGGATTCAAGTTACGTTTAATAAACAAAATCTCCTGTGGAAGAAGACTAACTTTTGCAGCTATTCTAACCTAATTTTCATGGACAATCTGACTTTTTGCAAAACTTCATAAGCTCTGGATATACCTGATTTCCCATAAATGTATTTTATTCTGGTCTATTCTGAAAAGATAGGTGTACCTGTCCTCCAGCTGTAAGACTACTTTTTAGGAAATTAACTTGTTAATTTTGTACTAGAATTTATCTCCTGTTTTGTACTAGAATTTATCTCCTGTGTTGGACCTATTAATTTCCTGCCCTAGTAAGTAGTATTATCTTCAAGTTGTGCCTTGATCCTGTGTGTTCTTGTGGTATGTCTCTGTAAAAAAACTTCATTTCACTTGTATCTGTACATTAACAAATGGAATAAATTTCTCTGTTCAAAAATATCTAAATTTGACAAATGCCTATCCTTCATTCCTAGCATTAGACCGTAAGTAACAATACTTACAGACTTATTTAAATTGATCTAGATAAACTGATCTTCTAAATTTTTATTGTAGGTACATCACAAGGAGGCCATAAAAGTGCTTGTCTTCCTCTCTTCCAGGATGACAGCTATTCACATCATCACTTCTATAAGCATAAAAATATTTGTGGGAATAAAATATTTCCCAAAAGACATCACTGTTCTCTGATACTGTAAAAATAAAACATATAAGGACCCAAAACAAAGGAATCTATTCCATATACACCTTCCTTTTTGGAAAAGTAGGATATAGCTGAATTGAACAGAAGTCCAGTGAGATCAATTAATATTTAAACAAAATTCCATCTGTTTTATTACTGAATGACTCTTCGTTCCATCTTCTGGTAAGAAGAAGTTGGGGAACTACATATTATAAAAAACCAAAAAATTAAGAACGTTGTTCTGTGTGAAGAAACAGCTTTGTTACTGGATGGATAGGTGTTACGGTATGGAAGTTACAGGAACAGACATGAAAATCTTGAGGCTTTCTAGTCAGCAGCTCCACCACTCTTTTGGTCTGATACTGCTGTGTGGGCATTGCACTGGATGCAAGCATATGGTTTCTCTCTTCTGAAGTTTAGTTTGCTACATCTGTCTGTCATCCTCAGAGCCCGTCTTTCAGTGATTTGGTTGTATTTTCCAAACTCTTCCTGCATTGGCTGGCTAGAAAACTGGTCTTTTTGCAGTTCTTAAGGTACTTAATCTTCACTAAACAGGGAGCAACATTTGTAAACACAGCCCCACATTAGTGTTTTGGCAGTGTGGCAGCTGTTGCACATTAGAACACATCATCTTTAAAATATACCAGTGACTGCTGAAATGTGTACAGACTGTTGACATTAATGGAGGGCTCCATGTTCCCCAAGGAGCGTAGGGATGTGGTGCTGGGCAGCATGCTGGTGTTACATGGCAGACAGACCCTGGCCCCAGAGCTGTGACTGGCACAGTTCCCTCCCCTGCTGAAACTCTCCACTGTGAAGGAACAGCCCTGATCTGAGACCACATCACACTTTTTCAGCCTACTTTGATAATCCCTGCACAAAAGGTACCTAAGACCAAACAAAAGCTTTTCACAGAAGCGAAGAAATCTGAAGAGACTGAAAGGTGATATCAGTGTGATAAAAGGAGGCTGAAATGTAACTTTTCACCAAGGTCCTTCTCATCCAAAGGCTGACCTCTTTACTTACAGAAACAGAAGCGGGGCAAAGATAACCTATTTCCCTGTCCCAACAGTTCTGTGTCACAACACAAAATTCAGGCATCTGCTTCTATGTGAAATGTGAAGGGCAGAAGAGATGGTCTTTATTTAGATCCCATGCTCCCTGCAGCTCACAGCAGGGATGACTCCACATCTCACTCCCAGAGCCTGCTTCTGCAACACCGTTGCAGACAAAACACAGACTGTCCATCAGGTAGTGGTTCAGTCCCTGAGACTGCCTCAGACTTGTTGGCTAGTCTTCCAAACTTCCCTTTGCCACCCTGGTGCCTGACCTGCTGCCACATCTCTCCCTTGTAGTGTGATTTGCTTTAAGGCGTTCAAGTTTCTTTCATTTGAAGGCATTGCAGAGGGGGGAGGATGGTCACAGCACTTTTCAATGCATTAATGACAGCAGAAACAAACAAACATAGCTCTTGCAGGAGACACAGACTCAGAAGGCTGCACTTGCTGTCTGCTGTTTTAATTGTCAGTTTCACCTATGGCTGATTTTATGCAAATACATTGAAATGCTAGGGATGCACTTATCATATGTAATATCAACTTTGCTTAGCAGAAAACTTATCTGCTTTCTCTGTGGGCTCAAAACCCGGAAAACTAGATGAAATGTAAGAAATGTCAGAACTAGCACACACAGCAAAGATTTTATCATTTTAGTTGCAAAGCCTGATGTATTTCCTTGGGCAGAAATTTCACAAAGTGTAACTGTTGCATTTTATTATGTTTATCACAAAGGTCTTCCGTGTGTCTCTTTGGTAACTATCATCCAAGGAAAGCACAGAGGTAGCTGCCCTCAGTGTCTGAAGGGTGATCAGAACCATGCTCCCCAATGAGCTAAGGTGACAGGACAGCAGAGGCACCCAGATCAGGTCAGCCCTTGCCCCATCTATGTGTCCCTTGCAGGGTGACAGGATGAAGGCCACACTCAGGTTGCTCTCAAGGTTGTCCCACATGGAGGATCCCACCCAGGCCTGCGTGCACAGAGCATTCTCCTGCCCCTCAGAACTCCTGTGCTCTGCTGCCTTCCTGTGTCTGTGCTGGCTGACCACACATGAGGAACCAGCCCCCATGCTGAAACCAGAGAGCAATGTTCCTTTTTTTTCTCCTCAGCAAAAAGGAAAAAAAACCACCCAGCAGGCAAGATCTGCTAGAAAATTCCCTCTGCTGACATAGTTCCCTTCTAAGTCACATTAAGTCATGTTGGTCTGAACTTCTGTGTCTTCCCCTTCCTACCCATGACAAGCTGCAAGCCCTGTAGTTCAGGAAGAAGAGAGCTGCTGAGTACAGTTGCTGTACTCCCACATGCCACTTTTCTTCCACATGCCACCCACTGTTTTTTCCCCCTCTCCTTTTTGCATTTGAGCAGTCTGTGTCACCTGCACTCAAGAAGTATTACCTGTTGCAGGGGTCGGATTGCTGCTGCTGCTCCTGAGCTTTCTCCTTTTTCCTCTCTGCAGCTGCAACAGCTGTTTGTTAGGAGATCACCCCTCCTCTTTCCTCTCACCCCACCCCACGACGTCACCGTATGTAGCACTAAGCAGGAACAGCCCTGCACTTCCCGAGAAAGAAGTTTTTATACCCAAATACTTCCACTGCATTTGCCCTGACCCTCAGTCAGCCCAGCCCAACCCAGCCCAGCCTAATGCAACCTAACCTACCTTACCCTAACCCAACCTAGCCTAATCTAATCTAAATTGGTTTCTTGCTGTTGTACCAATAAGCTAGTCTGTAAATCCCAATGACTTTATTTCTTAACCCAGAGCAATGTTTTGAAAGATTACTGGAGGGAGGAAATGCAAAATTATAATGCTTCTTTTAAGCTTAAATCATCAGCACTATAGCAATGCTATCAACTCCATCAAATTATAAAGATGGGAGCACACCCATCCTTCAAATTATTTCAGATAGAGGAAAGAATTTTCCACTTATTATATAGAAATGTGTGGGTTTTCATGCCCCTGTGAAATTTGGACACTACTTGCAGAGTGAAAAATATGTTCATCCTAGTTTACTTCTGCCTGAGATGTCTGGGATATCTCAGCATAAATCAGATAAAGAATACCCTAACTTGTTTATAAACTCCCTTCTGCCAATAAGTAAGTTTCGCCACAGGCATTTGTGTTGAAATCACACCCCATCCTGCAGTGAGATTTGAAATCTGATGCTGTAAGTGAAGAGCTTACTGAAGATGTAATAAGCATAGGATGTTTTGTGTAGGTACAAAATGCTGGAGGATAAAATGTCCCTTACTGGGTCTCATCCTTGTTGCAAGTGGCACTGAGCTCCTGGCAGTACCATGCCTATGGTGTCCTGGAGAGGTGTGAAATGCCTCCCTGGCCAGTGAATGATTTCCTGGCAGGCACAGTGGGACACCGTGTTTTCCATGGCTGTGTCTCCCACCTGAGACCTGAGCACAAGGGTCATACAGTTGCAACTGGCTCTCCTGCCATATAGCAGCTTACTTTCACTACTCCATAATCATCTCTTTCTAGGCTAAAGAATTCCTTTCTTTCTCAGGAGGAAATAATATATCAGTGTTAAATAGAGAGTTAAGCAATCAAACATACCACTGTTGAAAGGCCCACCCATGAACTGCTTGCTCACTCCCCTCTGCAGCTGGACAGAGGAGAGAAAATTTAGCAAACGGTTCATGGGTTGAGGTAAGGACTGGGAGAGATGCCTCAGCAAATACCACCATGGGCAAAGCAGGCGCAACTTAGAGATATGAAGTGAACTTACTGCTAACAAATCGGTGCAGGATAAAGAGAATTAAAATAAATCCTTAAAAAACCACCGACCCTCCACCCCTCCCTCCTTTGCCAGCTCTACCTCCTACCCAGCTGGCACAAGGAGACAGGGAATATCTGTTACAGTTAGTTCATTCCCTGTGACTTCTCCTGCTGCTCAGGGAGAGGAGTCCTTCTCCTGCTGCACTGCAGGATCCCTCCCACGAGACACAGGTCACTGAGAGCTTCTCCAACATGACTCCATCTCATCAGCAACAGCTCCCTCCAAACTGCTGCCATGTGAGTCCATCCTGGAGCACCTCCTCCCCCTTCTTCTGCACTGACCTTGGTGTCTGCAGAGTTGTTCTTCTCACGTTTCCACTCCGCTCTTCTCTGGCCACAGTTACAACTGCACAACTACTTTTGTTTTGATTTCTTAAATCTGTTGTCACAGAGGCAGTACCACCAATTTCTAACTGGCCCAGCCTTGGCCAGTGGTGCACCCCTCTTTGGAGCCACCAGGGATTGGCTCTGCTAGACATGGGGAAAGCTTCTGGCAGCTTCTCACAGAAGCCACCCATATTCTGCTACCAAACCCCTGGCCGTGCAAACCCAAGACACAAGGGCAGCAGCAAGGGCTTGCAGGGTGGATTCCACTTCGGATCCCTGGTGGTGACCACCCCTGGTAGGAGGCAGGGGCAGCTGGGGCAGCTGAATTTGACTGGTGCTGGGGAGGTGCTGCCCACCACTGAAGCATTTTGAGGGCTTTCCTTCGGCAGCGGTGTGGCTCTATAGAGTCAATGCTCATTCGCTGCTGGAAAAAGTGTCTCCTGGGATGGTGGCATGTGAAAGGAGTGATGTTGTCCTCCAAAGGGAATGATGTTGGTGCCTACTCCATGATGACGAATGAGGGGCAATGAATAGAGAATCCATTTCAAAGGTGTACTTCTGACCTGAACTATAATGCTCTTATTAATCCACACATTTGAGTGGCAATGCACTGTAGGGATGGAGCCAAGGTACAGAGCTCATTAATCAATTATTGCATAGATTTTCAAGTTCTCCTTTGGGAAATGTAGAATATGATTCTGCCAGTAGCTTGCAGCTGATCTGGCCAATCAGGACCTAATGCTAGGCCTTAGTACAAAGAATCCTTCTCTATATTCAAGAGTTTTCCCTGCATACGACTTTAATTTGAAAACACGTGTGAGATCTCTTTAGCTGTGTGATTTGCAGTGGTGTTTTTGTAGTGTGATGAATACAAGAAAGTAACAGGTAAGAGCTTCTATGAGACTAGATAGAGATGGGGACACTTCTAGGCACACAGATTTTGACAAAGGCTTTTATGCTTAAAACATTTAACACTTTCGAATGCTGCAAAGACATTAAGAGGAAAGGAAATACCAAATGACACTGTTGAAACACATTTTAACTGGATATGGGAACAAGAGGGTAAGTAATGGAAAAAAACCCTACCTTTTTATTTGTGGAAAATGAACTTTCTTCTCCACTCTACCTATTCTCTTGCAGACTAACTTCTGTCAAGAAACTACTTACCCAGCATCAAAAAACTATTTGTATTGCTGCTGCCATCTCTTAAAACAAGCTTTATGACTGTTCTGCTCATGATGTTAAGACCAAGTCTCACAGGTTTTAAAAAATCTAAACAGTTTTTAAGTGCATTTGGTTCCCCTGCATCATGAGGTAGGGAAAACACATTCTATCTGGGCATGGTGCTTGTGTCACGAATCTTTGCAAGGGGGTGCTTTTTGTAGAAAGTTAATGGCAATCCTAAAATGCTTCATGTGATGTGGAAGGAATTTAATTCTCTTCGAATAGGAAATATCACCAGGCTAAAACATCTGTTCCTTTTATGCACAGCTTTTATTTCCAAATCCTTGCTATAAAACTGATATGCAAATATGTTTTTAAGAAAAGAAAACATGTGTCTCAAAGTTAATTTTTGATGTTCCTGTTAACATTATGCGTCCCTTCCTCCATTATTAGATTTTTTGGCTCTGTGAATTCAAGCCTGTGTTGGCCAGTGGATTATCCTATTTTAAGCACTGGTAAATCACATCTCTGAAATGTGTGCTTAGCTGTAAAAACACCCTCCCATGCTATTCACCTCAGTTAAAGTAAACCCTGAGCTGCCTGGAGGCCTTGGGGCTGATGGGGTGCTGCTCTGGCCACTCTTACTTCTCGCTAGCCAGTGGAGTGTTTTGCACAGTGCTGTATGATGTTTGTGTTGTGTGACCATGACCGCTGGGGAGGAAAGGAAGGCTGTGTGGAGGCAGCAGGGGAAGCAAAGTCATCTTCACTGCAAACAAGTAATAGGGAAAAGTGTCAGTGTTTTTGTGTGTACTCTCAAACTGGGCAAAAGAGGAAGCAGCAGCCATGCTGTCTTAACACCTCTCACACCCAGGAGATTTTATAAACTCAGCAGAGACCCTGGCTTGCAAACAGGTCCTACATCACCAGTGCTGACTTGCTGGCATCATCTAGAGCAAGTCACACCTAAGTTCCTGGCTGCTTTAGGATGACAAGAGCTGTACTGGGGAGGCACCCATTGTGCCACAAGGGTCCACCAAAGAGATACACCCCAGCAGGGGAGTTAGCTTTGCAATTTTATCAGGTGAAAAATGATGTTTGGAAAAGCTTTTGGAGTAAAAAGTTCATCCCAGCCAGCCTGTTCAATTTTGTGCATCCCTTTTGCATTTTGCCACCTTTCCTTTCCAGACCTCCCAAAATGCCACTTGGAGAAGACGTGACAGCCTTTCCCCTCCTTACTTGTCAGTACATGTGAGTCTCTGAGGGAGCAGGTCATATGGCCTCTAGACTGGTCTGTGTACTTGTAACCAGCCCCTCAACTCTATAGGAATATGCTGGTTCAGGGGATTCATTATTTTCAAGCACCGATTTCAAGCATTGAGCCTACAATATTACCCTAATCCCTAGGCTGAAGTAAACAGCAGAAAGCTACTGACTATCTTCTCTGCATAGGATAAAAATGCAAACCATTGTGTTTCTGTAGTACAACTTAATCCTGTTTTTCATTAAAACCTTTCCACATGGAAGCAACTTATTTTTATCATGCAAAGGATGACTTTTTAGGCTGATTATTATAACCTGGTTTTACTGTCCTTAGGGAATCTCAATCTGCATATTCAGGGACAATATAATCTGGTTTTTTAGGGTAACAATTTTGTACAAATTATTTTTCTTTCAGGGAGCAGTGTAAATAGCATCTCTCATTTTCTGTGAAAAAAACCTGGCCTTACCCTTCATCGTGCCCTTCCTCCTCATTCCCAATAAGGCTCTTTTCAGCAGCATGGGAAATTCACAGGTTTTGCTTTGGAGGCAGTGAAAAGATTAACCAAATATCAAAGACCAGTTTTGAAATGAGTCATGTTTCTACAGTATCTGTGCCTCCTAGTTCACTGCTCTCAGTTTCATTGCTGGATGTGACCCACTACGCCATCAAATATGTTACTACAATAATAAAGAGGAATTGCTGCTAGATGGGCTGGGAGATGTCACTTTATTGAAGTGTTAGTCCTGACCATGTCTCTTATAATGGAAGTTGTGATGATGGTTTCTGACATTTTCTAGGAACTTAGTGGTTTGCAAAATACTGAACTGTGGGGAACTGGAAAGGAGAGGGAGATGTGCCCTATTTTTCTTTAAAAATGAACAAACAAACAAACAAACAAAGAAGAAAAAAGATAAAGCAAACTGTTTAATATCTTGAACTACTTCTAATGATCAGTAATCACGTCCAACATAAATCCTTTTACAGTACAAGTGAGTAGCTCTGACAGGATTTAATACTTGTCTCAAGGACAACACTCTGAGTTTTATGGCAGGCTTATTTTTAATTGTTAAAATATTATAATCTCAAGAAAAAATCTGTTGTGGCCAATGCAAGATTTTCTCAAAAAGTGGAGACCAGAACAGAATACAACTCAATCCAAAGAGACTTTAAAAGAAAGTATGTTAATTGATTAAAGAGAGAGCAACATTTTGAAAAATAGTTGAAGTCAAATAGGCTTTATTACATTGTCAAAGAAAAGCTTTCTGTTTTATAGAAATATGTCTGTCAAGATATTTCCTTTCTAGGAATTGCAACACACAGTACTCCAGTTAAATCCAGAGGAAGTTGTGCAGGTTCTGGTCTACCAAGATAAGAAACATAAGGAATAGCATAGACAGTAAAAGTTACAGTGAGTAGATGTGTTGGTAACTGATGTGCAGGGGCCAGATAATGTTATTTGAAATCTCAGTAGTTAATCTCCTGAGTGTGGATTTTGACCTTGCAAATGAACTTCCATGCTTTAACAGTTATTTTTTAGAAGGAAGTGTTAATTATGTTTGCTTTTACGTGTTCAAAAGCAGATTATATTATTTGCTTAGAACACTGAATTCCTCATTGATGAAGGTAACATGGTTTTAGGATTCCTACTGTGAGCACTTGGGATCAGCAAGGTTGGTCCTAGAAAATGCACTAACCTTGCAGCCTCTTGTGCAGAGAACTGAGGCAGGACATGAATTTCCCTGTGCTCATCTGCCCATCACTTGTTGTTGCTTCTTCCTCACCTCCACTGAAATTAAACCAGAGAGCTACCAGCTCACAAGGGATGGGATTTTCAATTTTGAAGTCATACAGAGAGAAAAAGAATTCAGGACATAACTAATGAAGAGCCTGAATGGTGTTTGGAAGTGTCGTGGGGTTGGCAGTCTGTGGCTGCAGGGGGGTGGCCCCACAGCAGCACTGCAGTTTCCCTCTAGTTTGCAGGCTGGATTGTGGTACTAGGAAAGGTGAAGATTGAGAAGATTGTCTTCACCTTACCTGACAGATGATTGCTCCTCTGGGAACTCTCAGCATTGAAAAAGACTTTGCACCTTCCTGAGGATATCATGGTGTCAGAAGTGTGGGAAATTTTGGTACAAATGTCTAATACCTGCCTAAATGAGGATTAGAAGATTTTTGAATATTAAAATTTTTTTTAAAAAATCAAAAAATTTAAAAAATTAAAAACTAAAATTAAAAAAATTTTAAAACCTTGTTGGAAATTGTCAATTGCAATCTTACTTGCTTTGTTCATATTGTTTTGCTTTGCATTCAATTTCTGAAATAAAAACAAATTCATTCTGTCAGTTAAAACTGAGAACTGACACTTTCTCACAGGATTTACTCTGTATCTTCATAACCCTCATTTCTTGGTCTTCTCTCTGATTGCTCCCTGGAAGAACCCAGTGTTCCTCCACAAATGTGAGGGGAAAAACAGATTAGGGCTAGCCCTATCAAGGGGCAGACTGGACTGGAAGGGGTGAGGACTGGCAGGATGTAGCAGTCTGTGGGCATTGTCTTCCCATGAGCAGTTCCTGATCCCTTTTCCTGCCCACAGCTCCAGCCTTGGTGTGGGTCTGCCTGCTCCACCACAGCCACCCTTGTAACTTCCCCAGGGCTTCTCTGAAGGACAAGCATCAAGGGCTAATCCTGGGTGATTGTTTGAAGAGTTATTTCCACAGGCTTTTGTCTTGTTTTGGGATTCTCTTCTGGTTTGGGTTTGCTTTTTTTTATTTCCACAATTTAAAAATTACGTCAGAGCTGATGGACAAGCCAAACCTGTGGACAAAGTGCTCTGAACAGCTGTAGTTGATAGTTGACTGAGCTTTGTGAATAATTTTTTCCAAAATAAAATCTAGAATAAGCATTCTTCAGTTCTGCAGTAGCTATTCTTAAATTTCATGTGGAAGACAAGGCTTTTGACCCCAGCCCCATAAATCTATGCCAGAAAACTAACTCTGCGTAACTGAAAACTTGCCATTTTTAGTGTCCCCAAAAGTGCAACACAGCTAAGTCCAGCACAACACAGATAAACAAGGTGCTGTGAGACTAGCCATGAGAACAGCCATGGCTGTGACTGGGACCTGTGCTGCACAGCACTGGTGTGTGAGCCTTGTGGAAAAATTTATGAAGCTTCTTGGCTTACGATCAGTCCCTTCTTGGAAGGATTTTGTTTCATCGATGCTAAATTTTCCATGGGGATTTGAGACTTCACATTTATTGTTTTATTAATTTCTATTTGAAAATAATGTACTGTATTTGCCTCATCTGACTTTTAGAAAAATACTAACTGGAAGAAATACCAGAGGGTTTCAGCTATCTGGGGGCATAATACATAGCTCCCCATGTAACACAATGGCAATGAAATAAGTATTACTCCAAAATGTTACAAGGGCAAGATGAAGAGAAATTATCTTCTGAATCTCCATCTTTCTTACCTTACACTTAAGAATCCTTACCTTTCTTGAAAGTAAGAATAAAACAAAGGCATATTGGCTTGCAATTTTATTTTTCTTTTTTATTTGTTCTGTGACTATGACTATTCCAGGGTCCCCATATTTAAATGTCTTCTAGATATTGTCTCAATACAAATAATTCCTGTTGCCTCACAGCTGGCCAAAAAGTAATTGAAATTAAGCATTTCTTTATGAGCTCCTGTCCATCACCTCTGAGATCTTGGTTTTTTTCAAGAATAGTTAATTTTCCTTTCAGTTCCCGTCTGTGTACCAATAGCACTTTATTGATAACCATGCTCATGAAGACCTGAAACACTGTCTTGCCAAAACACACGTACATTCATCTGAAATTCTTACATTTGTCTCTAATTTCACTTTGCCCTCTAGTGCCCATTCTGGTTTTTGCCCGCACTGCAAAGTACCATGTTGATTGAAATACATCAAAACAGATTTTTATTTGATGAGGACATTTTTAAGAACAGCTATGAATTAAAAAGAAAATTTAATGATACAAAAGTTTCATGCTATTTCCAAATTTCATGCTATTTCCAAATTTCTGTAAAAGTAAGACAATTTCAGTAAGTTTTCTGCATTGCAATAGCCACCCAAGGATATCAGAACCAGAAGGGTTAGTAGGCTGAATGTTATTTTATTGTATAGGTTTGAAGTACAAAGAACAAACAAGCAACAGAAATGAGACATGAAACAGTCCCAGGGTGGGTCCATTTCAAGTGCTGTTAGTTATGAAGCAAAGAAAATACGTATTTTGTCATAACATTTGTGTCAGGGTGTCACCAGGTGGAGAAATTACTCCGATAATTTACTCTGGTTTTTTTGGTCTTTTTTGTTCTGGATCATGGTGAAGTTGCTAGCTGTTTTTATTTCTGGTATTTCAGCTTCATCCATGAGATTCATATCTGGCATCTCTTCTTTACCTTGCATCCATGAGTGGTAGAGAGGAGAGTATGGACACCCTGCAAAAGAGACCTGTGTCATAGATATGACACCCAAGACCCCGTGCACCATCACTGCTGTTCACTCCAGTCAGTTTTTTGCTTAGATAACACTTTTTATTATCTCCCCTTTCAACACTTTTTGGAATGGCTGGAGATCACAAAAAGCTTTGAAGTTGTTCTTTACCTGATGCTTAAACCAAACTCTGGCAATTTCAGCCTTCCAGGACTAACATCACCCTATTTGTGATCCACAGATATGCTCTCTGCTCTGCTTTTTTATGCCAGATTCAGAAGCCTGTGCTGAATGTACACCAGAGTGGCCACAGATAGATGTTTTTTGGTTTTCTTTTAAGGATTTTGGTGTTTTACCAAATTTTTAACTCTATTCTTTGGGTAAAAGACACTTGATATACCTCTGTTCCCCTCATAGCAGGTGATTAGGGAAAGCACACTGTTTGAAATGGAGTTATCCAGGGACAGTTTCCCAAGGGTAAAATCCAGGCCCAGTTTTATTGCAAGCTGTTTTAAGGAATTTGATTATATTGCAATTATTACTGAAGTCTGTATGGTTTGGAGGGGAAATTAATTGGAAGGCTATACATCTATATGGTTCAATTTGTGAGCAAAGGGAAAGAGGCATATTTCATACAGCAATAAAGCAGAGCACTGGGTGGTGATGTTTGAGGCTGCAGCAGCCAGGATGAATATACCCGTCAGCAAGTAGAATGTACCACAGACAGACATGGCTTTAGGGTACTTTTACGTAGAAAAGTTACATCAAATAATCTTTTGAAAAAAATTGAAGTGAATTGGAAAGACTGCAGGAAGGAATAAAACCCCTGCCCCCAAACAGTTAGAGGCAATATATTTCAATGAAAAGTAACATTGTCCAATTGGGAAGTTACTTCAGAAGCCATAACTACTACGAAAAATGTACTATATAGACAATCTTTCTAGAATTACTTTACATCTTTGAACAAAGCAAATATTAGAATTACTCAAATGTAAAAAAAGTTACTTGCTTGGAAAAGAGGATACAAACTCTCAAAGAAAAACGCATATTCTTAGCCTAAGTCAGGATCACTTAAATTAGCAGTGTACTACTTTGTCTTTGATGCAATATGCATCACTACAAATCTAGCAATTCCTGTAAGGCATGGGATGTGTAGTTCATTCAAATATGTGATTCTCTGCTTGTAGGTGGAATAGAGATGGAAAGTAGCTGCATGTTTTCTCAGCAGAAAACACCATAAGATGTCACTATCTGTCAAAGGCTGAAATATCATCCTAGGGAGTAAGTCTCACTGAAAATTCTTATAGACTAATTTATAGCTAGAGTAGACAGCTTACTTACCATGAAACAAATTACATTACATTGAATAATGCATTACATTTGCAAAATTAAATTTCAGAAGCATAATTTAAATACAATAAAAATTAACTAGAGCACTGCCACAAGATAGATCATAGAACAAATAATAAATGTTATTTATAATATTTGATTCTTAATATTATAAATTCTGTGAGGTTAAAGTTTTTATACCTTAGTTTTTAAGCTTCCTTGTCACCTTATCAATCAATTGGAGACATCTCCTCATTTCTGCGCGGCTGATCTCCCAAGAGCACAGGTCATGTTGCTTATCTTTAAGAAAACAATCTATTTTTTGGAAGTACTTTTTCAATTTCAGCCTGCTGACTTCTTTACTCTGACAGTGTTGGGTGTGCTTTTCGATTACACATGCCTCCAATTGCTCAATTTGCAGATAAAGTCCATTTTGGAACTGATCCAGTACTGTTCTATCCCAAGCAGCTAGAGTCAGATTTTTGCTGAAGATATAGAAGATATGTTGGAAGATCTCTTCAATGGCAGCCCCAACAGTCTCTTTCTGCCTGGGCTGCAGAACCTGCGTAGGAAATCTGAAGGACATTTTCTCCCTTAGACATTGTTGGGGAAACTCTTTTCCCATTTTATCCAAGAGTCGCAGGCTGTTCTCGATCACTTTTCTTTGCTGAAAAGGGAGGTGGTTGCACTGAAGACTGGAGATGATGGTGGTGCTTGACAGTATGAGGCCAATTTGTATCAAGCCAAAAGCATTCATGATAAAGACAAGCTCTAATGTTCCTTCTTCCCTGTGTACAAATTCTGAGTGCTATGCTGGCTGCTTTGAAGTTACTTGTAGACTCCCATTTCTTCAAAATCTTGACATTTAATTATTCTGTAGGAGAAGTTTTCTTTCATCATTTGTTGGTTTTTAAGGTTTTCCCCCCTGTGCATGGTTTTGCAACACTTTCATTTTCTGCTTTATGACTTCATAGTCCTTGTTTTGTTTTGCTACTTTATTTCAGCTGGACACTGGAATATTTGTATATATGTTAGATTATTTATTTTCTCTACTGCTAAAATACTATAGGTTCTATAATAAGAATTTAAAATAAAGAGTTACAGAAATTCTTGTTTTCTTAATATTCTAGGAGTGGAAAAACATGCTGAAATAAAGTAATATTTCCAATGATGGGTCAGGGACTTGGTGAATACTACTGCTATCTTGTCTGCTGTCGTATGATTTATACTTTCAAGCTTCCATTAAGCTTTCTCTACCCATGTTCTTTCTGGAAAAATGTTTTATTTCTCCTTTCTTTTATTTCTTATGGATACATATCTTTAGAATGTGTGTGTGTGTGTGTGTGTGTGTATAAAAATGTGTATTAATATGTGGGTTTTGATACATAAACACTGCTAATTAAATGAAGCCTTTATCTCACTTAGACACAATAAATGCCTTGCAAATACAAACATGCTAACATGGGAAGAAGTTAGGTACTTTAATTAAATACTCTCTTTCCCTCATATGAGTAACTGAGCAATAATTAATATCAATGCCAATTGAGTACAGGTCTGAATTCTGACGATAAATGCGAAGAGAATGAATAGGGAGGACAAAAAGTACAGTTCAGCCGTCTGCTTTCCCATGCCATGTAATAGAGGCAGTTGTGACTATCACAGTACTGTGGGATGTCTGCCCCCTGTTTTTCATTGTATTTTGGTGAAAGCTGGTCTTAAACTGCCATTTTGTTATCCCCCCTGTCTCCTGTGACTATACACATGATTAGAAAGGCAATAGTGTGTAAGTCATACTGTTTAGATGAAGAAGTCAGATAAACTGTTTTTTTAGTCTGAGATCTGGCTGTGTATTACAGAAGACTGGCAGAAAATAAATCCCCTTGGTTCCCAAGTGATCCCTAGAGAACAGGGGGACTAGGTGCAGCTGGGCTTAATTTCTGATTAGAACCAACTTGTCACTCTAAGTCCAGTCACATTCAATGAGATCCCAGAGACACCAATGGTGTGGGTTACACCGTAAATCTGGTCTGGTCTCATTTGCAGTCACAGAGTCACAAATAGCACAGTTCAATGATTCAACGCAGTCTGGTTGACTTGAATAAGAACTTTCAAACCCAGATTCACCAATAGTTCAGTTCATTGGGGCATCAAGTTACAGCTTCTTGTTAGATTTCCAGAGATAGATTCACTAGACATGAAAAAAGGGTACGGTGCTATGTGCAAGTGTTCCCAGGTGCACTCTGACACAGCTGGGGATCAAGTCTTGCCAAAGAGGTGTGCCTGCTTTGGGGAGGAGAGAGGAGCAAGACTTGTCTGCAAGGTGCTTGTGTTCTCATCCTCTGCCATGAAGGATTTCAAGTACCAGTTTATACATATGGGAGAAGTGAATGTGAGACTGCAGCCAAATACGGTTACTGCCAGCATGAATGTGGAGAGGGCACAGCCAGTTTCTAATTAATGAAGTATACAGAGAGAGACTACAAAACCCATGGGTCTTGTGCAAGGGTGGAACACAACACAATAGGGACACCTTGGCATCACTCTCTTTTTCACCTGGCCAAGTGCAGCAGTAAGGGTCAGCTACTATCCTCCTGATGACCTGTCACCCCATCAGCAAGACATCCTGCCCACGGTCATTCCTTCGTGACACATCTCATGGCTCTAGGCCTCATTCCTACAGTATTTTTGTTCTGTTGTTGCACCCACTGCTATGTGGTTGGCTTCATTCCCAGTCTGGTAGTCACTACAAGCAGATTGATGATGCTGTTTTACAGCTTCCTTAATGTTCAGCATGTAGGTATTTGGGAGGCTTTAAAAAGTTGCTTAAGCAAACTTGGACTGGATGTACTGCCAGTGTAAGGAAAAATGCATCCCCTATCACCTATGACAACAAAGAGTAACATCAACCAGAGTGGGATGCAAGAAGTGTAACATGAGATGAAATGTTTTCATTTAATTGGAAACAGAAGTGCATCAGAAATCAGTATAAAACGTATGTACTTCAGGAAAATTATTCCCTAATGTTCCAACAATTTCCATAAATTATACACAAGTATTTTTCCAAAACTGTAATCATTATATGAATTTAATCCTTCTAGTGATCTAAACAGATAAATTTAATCATATTTATTATATCTCCCAGACACACAAGTTCTTTCTTTCCTCTTGCAAAATAGTTTTGTCCAGGTTTCCTTCTTAGTGGAGATCTGAGGACACCATACTTAGTGCCACAGAGGAAAAAACAGAAGATGGTCTCTTCCCTATTTCTTAAGAAGATTGGGTAGTCCAGGTGTCTTATTCTCTTGTCTGTCTTAACATGTTGTCTATACTTTCTCACAGAACAGTTACACTTGACTTAGTCCACCAGGGTTTGGTTTCTGTTTGGTTTTGTTAGTCTGTGTGTGTTTGTCTAGTAACAGCAAATTGTTCCTCCACGGTCAGACAGTTTCTTGATTGTTGCACTGAGGAAAGCATAGAAGTGACATTGCATGATTCAGGACACAATCCACTCTAATCATCTACCTTTACTGCTTCATTCAGGAGCAAGCAATTCATTAAAAGTAATGACTGGAAGGAGTAACTAAGTGATACAAAGCTGCAGTAGAGATTGGTGTTTATTTCTCTGCCTGTGGGTGAAGCACAGACCAACCACGCTAAGCTAGAATTAAATGAAGGAAAGAGTGGACAAAACACAGCTGTGTTTCCAAGTAGACCTAACAGATCATTACTTTGGAAAGGTTATCTAGTCTTCAATTCACAAAAAAAATTTGCTCCTAAAAGATCGTCTAGCTATATATATATTCATTGCAGGAAGACTAAAGCTAAACATATGTACAATTTTGTCTTTCTAACATCTTTAAAGTGCTGTAAATTACTTCTCTAATGGAAACTTTATATTATATTTTATAACACAATAGAGATACTAAATTAATATTTGCTATCCATGGGTTCTTTTATCTCAGGCACCAAGGCAAATGGAAAGTCTAAATTCAACCTGTGTATAGGATGAAAAATGGAGCATTGAGACAGAACATTCCTACAAAATGGTCTTCTTTTGACCTCTTACATCTACCCTGTGTTGAACCATTTAATCTACTCTAGATATCAGTTTCTTTTCTCCATTCAGAAAACACAAACCACACTGATTTTAAAAAGTCCATGTGTAACAAAGGAGTTGGAGTAGGTTTGGCTTGGCACAAGACAGCTTCCTCCCCATCTAGCTTGACAGACACTGCCCATGTCAAAAGAAAATATTTTTCTCCATTATGCTTTCCATACAGCTATGTGTGCCAGTCTTGTCTCTTATAGGTGATAGAGTGGCTTGGGTTGGAAGGGACCTTGTAAGTCCAGTGAGGAGCGTCTGAGGGAACTAGGAGTGTTCATCCTGGAGAAAAGGAGGCTTGGGGGTGACCTTATTGCTCTCTGCCACTGTCTGAAAGAAGGGTGCAGCCAGGTGGGGGCTGTCTCTTCTAGGGACAGGGCAAGAGGACACAGCCTCAGGTTCAGGTTGGACATCAGGAAGAATTTCTTCATGGAAAGGGCTGTTAAGCATTGGAATGGACTGCTCAGGGAGGTGGTAAAATCAACATCCCTGGTAGTGTTCAGGAAATAACTGGATGGCAACCTTGATGCCATGGTCTAGATGACCAGGTGGTGTCTGGTCAAAGGTTGGACTCGATGATCTCAGAGGTCTTTTCCAATGTAACTGATTCTGTTATCCTGCGATCATCTAGTTCCAGCCCTCCCTGCCATGGGCAAGGACACCTTCCACTTGACTAGGTTGCTAAGACCTCCAT
The DNA here is from genome assembly GCA_013400635.1 of Hypocryptadius cinnamomeus. NCBI lineage: Eukaryota > Metazoa > Chordata > Aves > Passeriformes > Zosteropidae > Hypocryptadius > Hypocryptadius cinnamomeus. Next base: position 26,925 of record VYZP01040418.1, read on the forward strand.
CCAGCCTAGCCTTGACCACTGCTAGGGATGTGCCATCCACAGCTTCTCTGAGCAGCCTGTTCCAGTGCCTCACCATGCTCACACTGAAGACTTTCTTCCTAATATCTAATCTAAACTTACCTTCCTTCAACCTAAAGCCATTGCCCCTTTACCTACCACTACGTATCCTTGTCAAAAGTCCCTTTCCACCTTCTCTGTAGACTGCTTTTAGGTATAGGAGAGTGCTGGAGTGCCCCCCCTTGGAGTGCCAACCTTCTCCAGGTTGACCAACCACAGCTGCCTCAGCCTTTCTTCATAGGAGAGGTGCTCCATCCCTCTAATCATCTTGGTGGCCCTTCTGTGGATTCTCTTTAACAGGTCCGTGTCCTTCCTGTGCTGGGGTCCCAGAGCTGATGCAGCCCTGCAGGTGGGGTCTCAGCAGAGCAGAGCAGAGGGGCAGAATCCCCTCCCTGGCCCTGCTGCCCACGCTGCTCTGGATGCAGCCCAGGACACATCTGGCTGTCAGGGCTGCAAGTACACACTATTACTTCATATTCAGGTTTTCAGCGACAAGAACCCACAAGTCCGTACTATGTCTGGGATTGCCGTGTTCCATTGCACTTGGACTTGAGCTACGTGGGTTCTTGTGGGCCCACTTCTCAGGTTTGTCCAGTTTCCTCTGGGTGGCATCCCATCCTTTTGCTTTTGTGTCACATGCAGCACTCAGTTTCATGTCATCTGCGAACCGGCTGAGCAGCACTCGATCCTCACTGACTGTGTCATCTATAAAGATCCTGCGTTCCAGCTCAGGTGGCCAAGGACAACTGCTCTTACTGTTCGAAACCGAGGCAAAGAAGGCATTCAGTAGCTCAGCCCTTTCCTCATCACTTGTCAGTGTTTCCCCATGAATCCAGTAAAGTTCCGCCTCCTCATCCTGGTTGAGGGGGATGATCCCTGAGCGAATGGGGGCCGGGAAGAGGACGAGGGAGCTGCGACCCTGCCGCGCCAGGTCCCGTGTGCCCGTCGCGGTGTCCGCGCCGCCGGGGCTGCGGCTGAAGCCGGGCGGCTCCGGTGTCAGCCCGCAGGCGCCGCCAGCCTCCCGCCGGACCGGCCCCCGCTCGGGAGCCGCCCCGCGAACCCCGGTGAGCCCGGTCGCCGCTGTACGGACCGAGCTCAAACAGCTTCTCTAGGCAGAGCGACCCCTCAGCTCTGTGACACTGCATTTAAATCGATATATTTCATGTGTTCTGCATATTTGTATCACATATTTATATTGTATTGCTATTCTCTTTATCAATGATCTGGAAAAGGATCAAGTGCTCCCTCAGTCAGTTTGTGGGTGACACCAAGGTGAAAAGGCTCTGCAGAGGGCTCTGGACAGGTTGGATGGATGGACCAAGGCCAGTGGTATGAGGTTTAACATGACAAAGTGTCAGGGCCTGCCCTTCTGAATGCCCCTCATGTTGGGTCACAACAACCCTAAGCAGTGCCATAGGCTGTAGACAGAGTGGGTGGAAAGCTGCCCAGCAGAAAAGGGCCTGGGGGTGCTGGTCAACAGCAGCTGAACATGAGCCAGCTGTGCCCAGGTGGCCAAGAAGGCCAATGGCATGCGGACCTGTACAGCAATAGTGTGGCCAGCAGGAGCAGGTAAGGGATTGTCCCCCTTTCCTTGGCACTGGTGAGGCCACACCTTGAGTGCTCTGCTCCGTTCTGGGCCCCTCACTGCAGGACAGACATTGAGGTGGTGGAGGTCCAGAGAAGGGCAATAGAGCTGATGAAGGGTCTGGAGCACAAGTCCTGTGAGATGCAGCAGGGGGTGTTCAGCCTGGAGAAAAGGAGACTCAGGGGCTCTCTACCAAGGAAGTTGAGGTGGGGGTCAGTCTTCTCCAAAGTTAACAAGTGACAGGACAAGAAGAAATGGGCTCAAGTTGCACCAGGGGAGGTTTAGACTGGGTATCAGGAAAAATCTGTTCATAGAAAAGAGCTGTCAGGCATTAGAACTGCCCAAGTGAAGTGGCTGAGTCACCATCTTTGTAGGAATTTAAAAGACGTGCAGGTGTGGAATGGACATAGTTCAGTGGTGGATTTGGCACTGTTCAGTTTATGGCTGGACTGTGTGATCTTGGAGGTCTTTTCCAACCTAAATGATTCTAATCTGAGCAGTACAAGTTTCCTCATCCTATTGCTTCAAAAAGAAAATTCTACCTTTTTTAAGAGTGTTACAGAATCATAGACTTCCTGAGTTGGAAGGGAGCCACAAGGATCAGTGAGCCCAGCTCCTGGACCTGCACAGCACCATCCCCAAGAGTCACACCATATACCTGAGAGCATCGTCCCAGTGCTTCTTGAACTCCGGCTCAAGAAGCTGGTGCTGTGCTGGTGCTGTGACCACTTCCCTGGGGAGCTGTTCCAGTCAGTGCTGAACCACCCTCCCGATGAAGGACATTGTCCTAATATAGAATATAATGGTTAGGGGTTGGAAGGCACTTTATTGTTAGAAGACCATTAGAAAACCATCTTTTATATTGTATGACCAAAATACATTTTTCTTTATTCTTCTTTGAAGAATTTTATTGTAAAAGACTAAAGAGCAAAAATGGTAAGGCAAAACTTAATATGCTAGAAGTCCCTTGTAGGGACTCCACAGTTTTGCACCAGTTTTAAATCACAGCAGATTTTAAAACGATGTTCAGAAAAGTGTGAAGCACATCAATAGTGACGTTTCCCAGTTACTTGAATAGAAGGAGAGGAGACCCTGAACTGAAACAATGTACTCATGGAAGTCAGCAATTCTAGACTAATACTGTTGAAAAGAAAAATGAGATACACAAGGTTTGTCTAGAATATATACTTTATTATTTGCAGTCTGTGTAAATTTTAATATGTGACTGAATTTTCTACACCATTTTCTCTGTTTAAGCACACCCTGGTCTTTTCCAACCACCCAGTCAATTGCACCTTTAATATGTACAGTCAGTATTTATGAATATCGCATATGCATCTATGAACTTAGAAAAATAACATGCAAGGAACATTGTTACCATGAAACTGATAAAAAATAAAGATAGGTAAAACAGTCAATCCCCTTTTTAGTGTGTTATGGCTTTGCACCAAGTATCAGATGTCAAAACAAACGGCTTCAGATGCTTCTTGTTAAAGGCACTTACTGTTCTTCAAATACACTTTCACATTTAGTTCTATTGCATTAGAAGTGTATCTCTGGGATCATACTTTTATAACACAGCAGAACAGTCCAAAAAGGCAGCATTAATAAAAAGGATAAGGGGGGCTTATATTAAAATATGAAAATGCCAAGAATTAACACAAACTTTAAGGATTTGGTCCTTATAAAACAGGCAACAAACAGCATTCAGGCAATAGTGATTTCTTTTCATAGACACTGACAAAATAATATCCCCAAAAAATGAACTCTTCCAGTTCCAGTGTATAGATATGTCTGAGTTGAGTAGCGTACCCTCTAACACCACCCCCAGTAAAAATACAGCTTTTCAAGACTAATTACTGTTCCACTTTGGCTGCGAAGGAAGAAACCTCAGAAGAGTGTTAGATATGGACATGCTAGCAAGCCTACAATTCTGTGTCTCTGTATCTGGATGGCTGTCCATAATAGCCCTTCTTGGAGTGGTCTGCCAGCTGCCGGCGGTACTCCTCCTCCTCCTCCTCCGCATCGCTGCCGTAACTGACGCGGTTCTCCAGGTAAGGTCTGACAGGAGCCTTCTGGGGTTCTGGAGGCCTGGAGCTAACACAGCAGAACATGGAAAGAGAAAGAGATCATGTCTACTCCCATTATGAAAAAACCGAAAAATAGTTGTGCTTAATATCTGCTTTATGGCCACACACGGCTTAGGAAGATGGAGCAAATGAAACCCCTTCTAGCCAATAAAAAACTGCATGACTATGGTAAACCTATCTGGAGAGGCATCTTATTTCCATCAAGATGGAGGATGATGCTCAGATTTGAAGTACTCAACCTACCTGTAAAAATGCCAAATTTCAGATTTTAAACTGCACACACAGAGGCATCAATAGCTTCACAGTACTATATTCCCTGAGCAGAGAGGTTTCCAGCCTTGCTACAACCCCAACTGACATTTCCCTTAATTAGTTTTGCACACAATTTTTTCTGCACCTCCTTCTTCTTTTGCATCCTCAGTCTTCTGTCTCAAAGTCCAAAGACCTCTGAAGTGACATTTCTTAAATTGGTAGCCTTTTCAACCATGGCTGTCACTAACGCACTTAGCCTTAAAAGTAGGCAAAAATAACCCACACATTTGCTTTTTATACACTATGGTGCTACACATTTGACATAACATTAAGCAGACACAGAAAAATAGAATCTGTAAAGGCAGGGTATTTCCTCAGTTTCAAACCCATGATTTTTGCAACCCATCCTCTGGAAAATAATGATGGTATTCTCCTTACATCCTTCTCCCAGGGACTAAATACTCCCTTCTAGACCAATCATTAACACTCCTGTAAAAAGCCAACAACACTGATTTCTACATGTAAGCAAACACTCTGCAAACATGGTGAAAGATTAATTTTCATTACTTTTATAAAGCTTCCAATGCTATATAAACAAGAATGTTTTTCTGAACCTGCCAAGAAACCCAGAAAATACCAGTTTTCCATCTTTGCATTTTAGATTATTTACTGTGACATCAAAGCATTTGACTCACTAGGGAAAAAAGTTCCATTTCTATTGGCCATTGCTAAGATGCAAGAAAAAATTAAGTCCTGAAGAGCAGAAGACAAAATCCATCATGCAGTGTGTTAGCTCTTGCACAGGTGTCAAGTCCTAGAAATCTGCAGTGTGTAGGGAAAGATGACACAGTGGTCGACCCATCTAGAGCTTACTGAAATTTAATGGAAGACGACTACTTTAACGAGATTTGATGGGTCACCTGTATCAACTTTCATCCTTAGCTTACCTAGCCACACTACAGATCTGTAAAGAAGAAGCATTTAAGTTATTAAGTGTTACTAGAACAGGAAATACTTGTTAGGACAGACTACCAGTCATCAAGTATCTAGCACAGGTAGAATGGACATCAGAGGACATGAATACAGGCCAGCTTCTGTAACACTGATTGGGGTAAAAAACTGTCTCTGCAAATATTTCAGTGAAACAATACAGTGTTTCTTCCCAGATGACTCAAATACTATAAATGAACTTACTATAAATGAACTAAAAGAAAAAAAATCCTGAAATGAGTTCACTGAAGAGTTCGCTAAAATTCTGCCTCACCTTTATGATAATCTTTGAGGCATCACAACAAAACTATACACCAAGGCAGGATGACTTGTATGAATAAAAACTGGCAAGATCAGTTTTCCTCCTGCCAGCAAAGTCAAGAATCGAGACAGAATGTTTAGAACTGGATACACCTTACCTCATCGGCTGGGGCCAGCTCTGTTCTGACTTCTGTGTTTTGACAGGGACAGCATAAATATCCGGATGCTTTTGGGCTATTTCAAGCTTTAAAAGAAAGTAGAAGAAAATAATTGCTCTTTTTTGACCCTATATTTCCATCTAGGATCTAGCAGGACACTGCTACATCTGAATTAATTAAAGCACAAATTGGTAATATCCTATTGATACTCCTACAATGATATCATCTTTTGCTAGAGCACTAATTCAAAGCCCACTTGAGAACAATGGATTGCCAAAAGCAACAGGATTATTAGAAGTCAGGTTTTTATAGTTACAACAGGAAACCTTAAAATATGACCTCTTTTTATACACAAATACACACAATGAGTGAAGTATGTCTCTGCGTGTGGTTTCCCAAACTTCTCCCTCCATACGCAACACAATGCAAAGGGTGTGATTTTAGTTTCCAGGACTCTGGCTGTTCTATAGGTCACAGAGCACAGGATGGGGAAAGGCATCTCTTCATACCCTAGCATTCTGGGCCTCTTGTAGCTCTTGCATTCTTTGCATCCTTGCCTTGTGATCCATCTCCTCAAATATTTTTACTTTCCTCAGTACTGATTTTGGAGTATTTTCTTGTTCGCTTCCTTCCTCTTCCAACTTTGCCTCCTCCTCCTCCTCCTCTGCAGGCAGGACTGCTGGCTGAGAGTTTCTCAGAATGGGACGCCCAAAGGCAGGTTTCACAGAAACAGGTGGTGGTGGTGGTTTAGCTGATACAGTTGAAGTCTCACTGCTGACAGCAACATTACTCAACTTGGAGTCATAGTTCTTGGGGAAGTCATATGGATCCTCTCTGTTTTGTAACTTCCCCTGCAAGTATAAAACCCACAAAGTTTACATCAGCAACTGTATAATTTTAGTTTCAAAAGAAGGCTTAACCTTCTTTAAGTAATCACTTTACCTATGCATTTATCAGGGTCAATTTTCATATGATGTAACCCTTCAAAGATTTGAAGTGCTGCAACATTTTGGGCATATGCTCATAGACTACACATCAGCCTATAGAAGACCAGGACATTTAGACTTTCTGGACAATTTTTTGTCCTATTTGTTAAGGATTACCACTACTACGTGTGTTAGAGCACAGCACAGAGAAAACTGATGCCCCAAATAATTTTTTAACTGCTTAATGTGAAGTATCATGACCTAAAATTTAGAAGTGCACAGAACTCAGTGTTTTATATTCAGCTTTTCTTTTCACTGTGCATGTCCTCCTCTGCACTATCTTCATTGTCAAGGCACACTTGGGCTGTATTTTGAATATTTGAGTATATGACCTATTTTTTTCCTCTTGCACCATTCCTGAGCAAACAGTTAACAGAAATTTCTAGTGATGGTCAGGTGGTAGATTCTGATTTTGTTCTTCAGAGTAACAGCCACAAGATACGTTTTTCCTGGTGATTAGCCTACTTTTGATCTTGCTGAGCTAAAAAAGTGCCTCTCAGTTTGCTAGTAGATACAAAAAGAAGTTTACTTCCTTATTCCATACTAGAGATCACATGTATTTGAGAAAAACTGTTATCCAATAAGTCTTCTTTGTGCTTGATTCTGCAACACTTTCAGTCATTTCTTCTGTGCACACTTAAAATAGTTTCTAGTCTCTGACCATGTCTATTCCTCTTTCCAATCTGCCACCATGGAGAGATCTCCAGAAAGAGGATGTTTGTACTCAGATTTGTGTCTACCAATTTACCTTTGGTGGTTCAGGCTTGAATGCTGGAGGTGGACTTGGTTCTCTAAGGATCTCCCTGCTACCAGCTTTCCTCAACTGAGCCCTTGGTTCTGGAGTAAACTTCTTTAAACTCTATGAAAGAAAGAGATAAAAACACTGCAGTAGCCAGTAATTCAATCATTTTTCCTCTCTCTCAAGTTTACAATTTTGGGAACAGTAACCAGGACTCCAAAGACTGACAGCAACCTGACTACAATTACTGCAAATGTAATTGAAAAGTTCAAGGTCATGAGACATCATCAAGAAATCTATAAATTTAGGAAGAAAAGCAGAGCTATTATTATTTTCCTCTTCACAGTGTAGATCTAAAACACTATCAGAAGCAAGGTAAAGCTGCTGTATAAAAAAATCATCTGATTTTTAAGCCATACATAAAGGGTTTTCAGAAAGCTCAAAGTTCAGTCTTACTGAAAAATCCAATCATCTCACCTCCTCGTGATGCACAGGTTCAGAGGATCGGCTAACAGATGAAATCCTTGGCTCCTCCAATGGCTCATCAAGTTCATTGTCAGTGTATGCACCACCTTCTCCATCTGTATCGTCTAGGTCACTGATCAGCCGGCTGTCACAGCTCAAATAGTCAGCACCCATGGCAGTAAGGTAAGACATACGATCATCTGCATCATCTTCCATGCCATCCATCTAGGGAAAAGTCAGTAAGAAGTAAGGAACAAAGACTAAATAAATTAAAGTCCAGTTAAGACTAAACATCAGGCCAAACAAGCCCTTAGAAATGACTACACGGAACTGAAAGAAACTAATGGAGAATCGCAATGCAAAGTCCTGTAGAAGTTCATCCCTCATCATCATTCTCCCCTAGCCCAGCATTAGTGATGAAAGCTCCAAAGTGTTACAGAAAGAATAATAATTTCTTTTGTTAAAGACATATATCAACTGACTATTTGTCTAGCCTACTGACCACTGGCAAATGAAATTTTGAACAATTTTTACTGGCAAGAGATACTTTGAAACATTTGTGTAGCTTCAGAGAGTATGGACTGACTGCTTACCTTTCCTTCCGACACCCATACTGCTTCTCCTTGCTGTTGCTGGATTGTGTCCTTCAGGCTACCATACCAGCTATCGTTGGCTGAATTCAAATTAATGGTTGCTGTAAAAATTGAAGGAAAATGTGTATATAACACGGTAAAAGCAATGCAATCCTTTATCCATTCCTTGCTGTTTAACATTTTTTGCTTTAGGTATATGAGAATGTTAAACAGCCACTTCATTTAGATCCCTGACAGAAGCATAGTATTCTTGCTTTATTGTTGGTACATTTCCAAGATTATTAAATCACTTATCTTTTAGTGACAGTACACCAGCAAACAATTTCTTTTCTATTAAAATTTGGCAGAACAAGGAACTTCAAAAGAAGTCAAGGAAGGCATTACTCATGACCACACCTTCATACTCTTTTAATTCCAGTCTGCATGAGTTAATATGCAGAGAAATAAGTAGATGTCTCAAGACTTACACAGTCCCATACAATACCCCCTTAGTCAACAGGTTAAACAAACATTCTTCCTTACCTGTAAAGAGGTGGGAGCAAGTTTTCTTCAGTTTGTTTGCTTGCTCATAAAGTTTTCTCGAGCTCTTGTTTGATGTAGGACATAGCCTTTGTCTCATGGTCTTCACACCCTGCTTACTGTCTGGGTTAAAGAAGACCACAATTGGAAACCATTGGGTGTAATTTAGCAGGTCCACTGCTTTAGGAGTGACATCCAACAGAGCATGTTTATCCTGTTAACAAGAAAGGCCAGTCAATGTGGTGCATGTGGGAACAAGTAGAGGTGACTGGAACATGGGATCCTAAGAAAACCACGATATTAGTTTTGTTGTAAGCACAACTTGTGAATATTTTTCCACAATTACACCATATTTAGAATGTTAAGAGCAAGAAGAGCATGACTGTAAAGCCTCTGGCAAATTCAGAGAGCACATATCAAAACAGATTCTCCTCTGTCCAAATTTAGAATGGACTTGAGAAGGAAAATATAATTTCTAGTATCAGGTTCAAAGTTATAAAAACTACTAAAACTGCTGTTGAACAACTTTAAAACAGCTTTACCATTAAGCTTATTTAGAAACAGATGCAGTGAAAATTCGAGCACTCGGGAAGTTCCAGGAGCAAACAAATCAAACACCATGTCTCTGAGCATAAGCAATTTTCAGAGGAATGCCCTACCTGCTCAATGATTTGCCGCACAGTGTTCAAGCGCACCACCCCAGTTGACTTCTCCGAACCTGCATCTCTGGGTTCTGTCTCTGCAAAGACAACATTTTAGCTTATCTAGAGTGGCCAGGCAGCTGTGATTATTAAGTTATCCATTCTCTCAGTTAAGGATGAAAAAGACACTGAGAGGACAACTTACTTGCTGTCTGGTACAGGTGAGGCAAATCATTTGACAACTTCTCCATAGCGACATCTGCAATAGGGCCAAATATCACCACAGGTCTCTTAAAACCAGCTGAAAGAAAAATATTTGGAGAAAAGAGAAATCTGGTAAGACTAGCTTTATATATAAAAGACAAGACCTTCAGTTACTATGCAAAGTTAAGACTTAAGTTGAAGTTATTAAAAATATATTTAACAAAACCTATTTCTCAGAGGTCTGTGCAACAGTGTAACAGAGAAAACTACTTTTACCAGCTGAGAAAGTATGAAACTGTTTCCATTAACAGTTTCCTTATTCCTTCTAGTGCAATTAGAATATTTAGTGTATTTAGAATATTTTACATCTGAAAATGTACAGATCTTCATTTATCTTTCCATCCATCAAAACTCCATGAACCTTGACACAGTGGGTTTTGTGTGAATACAGACACAATGATAAACCTACTGCAATGCAGCTTGAAGAAGCAAAGAAATGTAAAACTACATTATTGCTCATGTCAAAGCAAGTGAAAATACAGTCCCCAGAGTTAATGGGGGAATGCTATTACCCCAAGTCTTCATCCTGACATCTGGGATCTACTTTAAAATGCTCTTTACTAGTTAGTTTTGTTCCAGAATACTGTCATGTGCTACTACCCAGAAAATCAGCTTGATCTGCCCACAACTAGTAATATAGCCAGTTTACAGTCATGGAGATAGACCAAATGAGCCATGACTATATTTGGACTGCTGAAAATACTTGGGTCTATTTGCTCTGAACCTACTGTTGAAGTGCTATTTATGAAGACTGAGATTGATCTCAGGCGTATGGATTGTACTTTCAGAGCTAGCCAACAAGAATCCGAGGAAACAAGGAAAGCCCTGCTGTTCCATCCCTTTTTCATTTTAAACCTTCAAACTGGCAGGTACATTTTGGAGGCAAAAGAGAACAACAGCCGTTTAAAGGGGTAAAAAAGCTTTCTTATAGACTAACTGGTAGCATCCAGAAATCGCCATTCTGAGAAAAATGTCATCCCTTCCTGTTGTTCTAATTTAACATAGTTAGAAATCACTTTCTTAGCTGACCAAACATTTGGATGCTAAAGCAGCCAGCAATAAATGGGCAGCCAGCTCAAAGCAGTCTCTCCTACCTTCACGCAACTGAACACGCTCGTAAGCTGGGAATTTTGTGCTCACAGACACAATAGCTGTCAGATCTTCACGACTCTTCCTCAGATTCTTCTTTGCCCCAGATCGCTGGCCACGTGTTCTCCAGAAATCTGCCCTATCACTTGAGCCATCTTTTTGGGCATTTTGAACACTGGCCATCTGTTCAGCTCTGACAGAGAAAGCAGAGAGTTCAGAACTAGTCAAGGAGGGCAAGGGTGCTTTTACTGAACAATGGATTTTGAATTTGCAACAGATAATTTGCCAGACAATAGAAAGGAGTAGAGGTAAAAGCACACAAGTGCAGGTGCCTACGCCTTGGAGCAAACACACTGTCAGAACGATGCTCCGACCTGCCACAGGTACAAGCTGCTGGGCAGGAATGAGTCCTGAGGTCTTAAATTGATCACTTACATGAGTGTAAATAAAAGAATGCAAATGCAAAGAGGCGGTGAGAGAGAGCAACTCAGAACTGAAGGCCTAAGAAATTACTGTCACTATTCCCTTCTCCATTAGGCCTCAAAAATTAAGTCACTAGAGCACAGAAACAACGGCTGGTTTGGTCAGACCAATTAAGAGAGAGGAGAAAATGTACCTACCAGGAAACAGACAAGGGAGTCACACAAGAAGCATACTTCATAACTTGTGTGCATCATGTAATTGTGAGCTTTTTCTTCCATCATAAAATCACAACCACACTCAAGAACTTAAAAGCTGAAGTCTAAAAATTCAGCTACAGTCTGGTTGTGGTTGTAGGGGTTTTTTTTTGTCTGATTAATTTTAATAGCATACATTTAAACAGATATTACAACCTCCCATGAATTTTGATTAGGAAAGCATATATAAGCAAAAATGTTGCTGTGCTTCACTCAGTATTCCACACAAAAATACAGACTACAGCTACAAAACAAACAAACAAACAAAAATCCCACCACCAACAAAAACAAACAAACAAAAACTCACCCCAAAACCCCAAAAACAAAACAAAAAAAACCCTGCCTCAGAATACATACTTAAAACACTGTCCACAAGGATATATATATAAGAAATTCAAGCACTGAATTCTTTTAACTATTAATCATCAGAGTATTCTTGCATAAAGAGTCATGAGCTTCCTAAAGTGAAGGGGTTTTGTTTATTTTTTTTTGTTTCATTGGGGTCTTTTGTTTGTTTTGATTTGATTTGGTGAGGGTGAACATACAAAGAAGGTGGCAGGGGAAAAAAGCAAAAAACCTAACACAAACAGGACCCACCACCCATTCTGGAAGAGGAGCTGAAGCAACTACTGCTCAAAGCTTGGTTGATTGCTGAGACAGAAGCTTTAGGTCTGTGCTCTAAATAATGATTTGGTATGTAGGTAACACCACCCTCTCACACTGTCTCCTTGCATAATGCCATGGTTCTAAAATATGCAGCTTTTATAGGCACAATTCTTGTAGAAATGAAGACAAAACAATTCTTTCATTCTTGCAGAAAGGAACAGAAAGGAAGAAAAGTATGACGTAGGAAGCAAAATGACTTGGTGAAGGGGAAAAAAATGTTACTTCTAACAGTGGGTAGGAAGACACAGTGGCACCTTACCTGCTCTTATTTGGAATGAGGCCCTTTTCCAGTTCATTTCCAATTCTCACAGCCAGCCAGTTTCCCAGTTTGCCATCATACAGTGTATCAACTACTCTAAAGATCTCCCCTCTCGTGAACGCTAAGCTCTGTGGTGACTCTTTTTCACACTCAAAGTGACTCCTGATGAAGAATGAATCTCCTCTGCCACAGGCCATGATGTCTCTGTAGACTAAAACAAGACCTCCATTTTAGCTTGTATCTTTTTACACTTGAAAGAAAGATTAAGCTGTGATTCTAGCGAATACAACTTTGAAATTCTAAACAACTGCTCAGAAAGATGAAAAAACTCAGACCTACATTCCCCTACACACTCTTATTAGGAGTGCTCCATACTTGTATGTGCACAGCCCTTACAGCTCCAGGGCAAAAGGCAGCTATGCTACTACAGTCCTGCAGCAGGCTGTCTCCCCCAAAAGGAAAGCAAGAAGGTTTTCTTGCTCCATAACTGTTCATGAATAAAATGGTCCATTTTCTGCTGACCAAATTCCTTCTGACTGCCAAAGCACAGCAGATCTTCTCCCAGCTGCTACAGACAGAAAAACAGAGGAAAAAGCAGTACATGACCACTTCTCAGGATTAAGAGTTGCTATTTGCTAATAATAAAAGACATGGAGAAGTACTCTGAAAAACACATCACATACACATGCGGCGTTGTACGTATGGAATACAGCTATCTTCTCAACTAGTGAAAAGGAGATAAACTAAAATGCTATCAAAAAAATGCACAAGGGAGATTATTTGTGGTTGCACTGACAAAGCACAGCTTAAAAGATTCATAGATATACACACATTTTTTTCAAAGCACCTACCTTCATATTTGCTTTGAGCCAAAATTGTCACAGTTTCACCTTTGGGAATTTCTAAGAGATACAAAACAGCTTCTTCCCGAACAATTCCTCTGAAGTCTTGAGTGTTTACCTACATAACAAAAAACCCCACAACAACTGATAAATCAACAATAAAAGGAAAAAACCAGATTTTTCTTTCATCTGAAAAATCTTAATATTCTCTTCCCTTGTTATTTTTACATATATCTATATCTATCTATCTATCTACAAAAAAGCAAATTATTTTCTCTTGTTAATATTTAATTCCAGCTATTAACAGCAATCTTCCTGAAATAAAATGTCTAGTTGTACACTGCTAGATTGTTTCTTCAACTTAACAGCCTCTAGAGATAGAGGGAAAATTACATTAACCCTCCATGTGAATTTTCAGGAAAAAAGCAGAATGAAGTGATTAAGTGACACAGATGATATAAATCAGAAACCTGAAAGATAAATCACCATAACCCAAATAAACTGGAGAAAGATAAAAGAAGAATTTTTGGCCCCTATTTTTCCTCCTCCAAGACTAGGAAGAAACATCATACAAAAAATTTATTGTGCCATCTTGCAGCATTTTTCTTGATTAATATTTAACTACTCCTTTCACAAAATTATAAACAAACTAAAGCTTACATTTACAATGGGTATACAATGCTCCTTCAAGAACTCATTTCTGTAAGATTCCTCCACCACATATACCCCCTTGCAAAGCAATAATTTGACTCCTAAGATCATAATTTCTCCCATATTTCCAGTAAGAGGAGCAGATGAGAGTATACAGAAGTTATTTGCATTTCAGGTACACATACCTTAAGAATCTGATCTCCTTCCTGCAGTCCCTCCTCATCAGCTGAGGTACCCTCTTGAATTCCAGCAATAAATATCCCTACATCATTTCCACCAGCCAGTCGCAGACCCACGCTGTCCCCCTTCTTGAATCTCACCATTTTTGTATTAGGACTACAGGATTTACAAACAGAAAAAGGAAGTAAGGCCAGATATTAAAGCAAATAATTTTATGATGCCAAAAGAAAAAAAATTACAACCCCTCAACAATATCATATGAATAATATTCTTACCTCCCTTCTTTCACTATATAGGCTATATTTACTGAGGTAACCCGTCAGTGAAGGAAGGAAGCAGAGAATTTGGATTTTTCAGAATGGAAAAAGAACTAGGAATAGTGACTAAGTGGCATGCACAGACCTGCTGAGCAGGGAAACTGGTCCTTGTTTCTGAAACCCCAAAGCAGCTCCCTACCTACTCCACCCTCTGTCATACGAACACCTGCAGTTTCTGTGAAAACACACTGAGTTATGAGTAATCAAATTCATTGTTTTTTTTCTTCTATAATTTAAAGAACTGTCACATGAATTAAATTGATACTTATTTTCTTTACTGTGTAACACGTTTGTTAGAGGTCTTCAAATTTTCTTGTAATGAGAAATGTTTTCAAGTATAATCTACTGATATGTTAACAATCAGTCCCTCCACATTGCAGTGGGAGAAACTACTGGACTAGGCTCAGCCTTTTTGTTGTCAGAAAAGCTGCATGACTGAGTGACCTTCCAGCTCAGAGGACACTACTTATCTGTCAGCCATTCTCAGTAATACTCTAAGCCTGTATTATAAATTCCCCTTCACCAAAATAATCACTTGATTAATTTGCACATCAATGACAACATATGCAGGGTCCAACCCAGAAAGGGTTTCATTTAAAACAATAAACCAAGCCACAAACATTTTCAAAACTTAAGGCTTCTCCTTACAGTTCCAACACTCCTATTCCTTCAATTTCTGTATTTGGAAACTCTCAAGAGAAAACATGTAAATTGATTTCCTATTAATAAAAATAAAACAAAACTCTTGCATATGTTCCCATGCAAGTCCAGAAATACAGGGTGTTCTATACCTTCCAGGTAGATTCCAGGCAGGTATTTCTAAAACTAAGTTGATCTCAAATAACATTAGTTAGAAGCCATGTCACCTCTCCTTGGCATTAAGCTATAAATGAAGTATCACCAAATGGGAGAAAGAACACAAACCCATGCAGCCAAGAATCACACACTGGTCATTGGAAGAATACAGAGTGCAAAAGAACTCAGCAAGTACCACCTTACCCATATATTGCTTCATCTTCTGGGCTGGGTTTAAGAATTGTTCGTGTAACGGCCTTTGGCTGAGGCACTAAATGTAAAATTAAAAAAAAAAAGACAAAAGAAGTTACTGAGATATTGAAAAAGTTATAAATGGCAGGAATTTTTAGCAATCAGATAGCTCAGATAGCAATCAAACACTCCATGCCAAAGATTAATACGGATTTAAAAAGCAAGCATGTCTGACTAAAATTAATTTATTTCTATTTTTTTTTAATCCTTGAAAAAGAAAAAAAAGTTCAAGGAAGGGATACACAACTCTTTAAGGCAAGCTATATCAGACTTCATTTGTCTGCTTAGGGCAACAGTCTAACAGTAGATGTTCTAAGAGTGTATTTGCTTTTTTCAGGTGGTAGGTCTAATAAGCAACTTCTGTCAAAAATATCAGGTGTTTCTTGCCTGTACCACAAAGCAAAGACAAACCTCTTCTCTACGTGTCAGGATGGGGCTGACATGAAGAGCATACCAAATTTGTCAACATGGCTGAGGGAATGGACATTCTGTGGTCGGGGGAAAAAAAGCAACCAAAACCTTCAGGCTCTGACCTGCTGGGTCATCTTGGTACTTCAGTTCTTTGTTTGAGTCTACAGCCGTAACAGCAGGAGCAGCAATGTCACCAGTTGACTTGAATGGAGTAGGCATCGCTCCCATTCTGGACATCCTACTGGAGGGATCCTCTTTTGCACTAAAAGGAAGAAATAGGGAAAAAATGTCATGAAATCAGATAAGAATGCATATATTTGAATAACTTCTTTATAAGCAAGAGAAAAGTGAACTTCTTACTTCGGTTTCTCTTTCAGTTTTTCATTGGATGAATGTGAATCTAGATCAGAATGATGTGATCTGTCATCTTGAGGGGAGAATGATCTGTTTGACTCTATTTCAGAAATATCTGTAAAGAGAGTGGCAAATGAAGACATGCAGGATTTGCTTAAGGTATCTGCTCACCTGATCAGCATTTGCATTTATGAAGTTTTCAGATGTAGGATACACTGAACATTTCAGCCCACTCTTATCTCAAGCTGGATTTCACAAACATTCAAAAAGTGCCTTTTAGTGCTTCCACCCCTCTACCTTCCCAAAATATTTCAGGCAAGTTTCACACAACTTTTAACAAACACACTCGCATCACACAACTACTTTGAGCATACCACACATGCATTAGCTAGCAGGCTTTGATTTGAGGTGTCTGGAGGTTTCCAAACCAAAAGACGACCTTCACATCAACAGTCCCCACATCATTGCCCTTTAGCAGCAAAGGAAGGAAGAGTAGCCCTCAGATTTGAACTGCACCTTAGAATTCACAGTAAAACCTACAGAAGTTCCACCCCATATTCTGACACCAGAAAAGCAAGTATCTTGTTCCACATAATATAACATCCTGCTATCCCAAACATTCTGAGCTCTTCCCAAAGCAAGATCAGGCTGCGAGCAAGATCAGCTCACACACTTACACAGAACAGGTGCCGGGAAATAAAAATTAGTTATCCAGGGTCACTTAATTTCCTCTTGTCCTGACATTTCTTCCCTCCATTTGAATACTGCCATGAATGTTGATGTCTTCAGAAGGAGAGACCAGTCCAAAGCACTTGCTTTAAAATTTTTTATTAATGCACCTGATTTGCTTGCTCCAAAAAGTAAGACTGATTTTGCCAGACCAACATTAGTCCTTCTATCTCTGCCCCTTCCTAAAATGTAACTATATGGTTACTACAAAATTATTTTCACCTAAAGGAAGGGGACTTGTTGCTTAACTGAGTATTACTTAGGTTTGTTTGCATTTCATTGTTTTTCTTAAACAACCTAATACCACTCTACCACAGCAAAACAATATAAGCTCGATTTTGTCCTTGCACAGAGTCCAGAACTTTGGATCCACATTAAACCTCACCATCCATTTCTGAGTCACTGTCATTCAGTGAAGGAATGTTGAGCAGTGTCTGCTTTCGGTCCCTGAGAACAACCAGCTGGAGTTTCCCACGTGATTTCTCAATCAATTTTCGGGCATCAGCTAAAGACATGTTCTCTGTCACTGTACCATTGATCTGGACACAAAAAGACAACAATAACAAGTAAGTCTGCACTGTGCTCAAGTTTAATAGTGAACTTGCCTGCAACATGACTTAGTTCACAATAATATAACCAGTGTCTGCCAAACTGCTAGCAGTAAAACTGGAACAGACCTTGAGAATGATATCTCCTTCATGAAGGTTGCCATCTTTGGTTGCTAGGCCAGTACGGGTCATTTCTTTTATGAATATCTGACTTCCAAGACGGAGTCCATACTCTGGAACCAAGAAGATAATCCACTGTAGCTTAAAAGATGAGCAAGGATGCACTGTTTTAAAAACTACACAGAGTTCATGCGTCAAACACCATTATACCATGAGAGGAAAAAAAAAAACCAAAAAAACGCAGAGTCTCCGATACCTGTGCTGCCATTACAATATGAACAAGCAATATCCCAAATCCAATTACAGTTGGATGACTGGTCTGCACCTTCAGCAGCAAAACAATGCGTTTGTTCTGGAGCTGCCTATTAATGTACTAGATTAGCTTCTCTCTGATTCGTATTTTGCATGGCATAGAGGGGAAAAAGGGTCAAAAAGCACTAACAGAAGTATTTCTTTTCATCAGCTGCTGCATGCTGACTGTGTCCTATCTGTACTCCAGGAAATGCCTTGGTTGTTTCAAGCAAAGGAATTTTTTTTGTTCTCCTGCCTCCTTTTTTCCCTGTGATCTAAGTTACCTGGGTCAGGTAATTCATTTGATACTTAAAAAGAAAGGCAACATCCTTAAAAAACCACACATTCTAGAACAATAGAATTTTGTCCTGCTTCAAAAGATCACCACATTTCAGCAAGTCTGCAAAGTATCCATATGAATGGTAGAGGTTATTACAGTATAGCTAAACATAAAAGTTAACAAATGCAGCTTATATTTCTCCTTATTTGTATACATATCTGCATTTTCTTTACAAGTGGAAACATTACATGCAGAGGCAGAAGAGGAAGGAGAAAAAATGACTGTTGCCAGAGCCAATAAAAAAGAGAGATTAGCTCCTGCATACAAAATTTAATTAGTAAAAAATTGTCAAAATTACAACAGGGCAGATTAGGAAAAAAACCAACAACCACATCCAACCCCTCCAGAAATAAACCACCACTCCCCCGCCAGAAAAACCCCCAAACAGAAAATTATGTACAACCTAATCTCAGATATGCTTTCCAGCACAAGTCCTCATTTCACAGTGAAAAAAAGGTCAGGCTTTTGGCTTTCATTTACACACTTCAATATTCAGCAAAGAAAGGCTGAAATATACTGCTATTTCTGTATTTCAGCTGCTGCTATTTCAGTATTCTTTAATGACCAGATCCAAACAAACCGTATTACTGAAGGCAGAGTCTACTCTTTACCCTTTCCAGCTACCCCTTCTGTAGATGTGCCAAACGTAACCTGAATCGTGATCAGATCCATGTTTTCCCTCAGAACCAGGAGAAAAGGGCAGAGAAAATGGAAAACCACGGACACAATGGCTTAAAAAGACTGAATTTATGTGGCAAACAAATCTTTGTTCAAAGGTAAAATTCAAGGTTCTGGGCAAAAAGCATCCCAAATCACCCAAAAAGAATGTAAGAACAACTTAAACCATCAGTTTAAAAAGTCAACGCTCAACCTGCAAAAGTAGAAAGTAATTCAGTTCTTCTCTTTCCCCCACCAAAACTCATGCTGTACTGAATGTTGACTCCTCTCCTCCCCTGCTATACCCACCTTCATTATGTCTGCCTTTTGTTAAGAGAACACTGATTGGTGCATTCGGATCCTGCGGTCCTAGGTACTCATGTTGGTGGTGTATTTCAGGCGAAGGACTGCGGGAACGAAGCCTGTCCCGACTACGACTCCTCATTTCCCTCCCATATCTAGGATCAGATAAAGATCCATGACTGTAACTGGGTGGGCTGTAGTCTCCTCTGTAGTCCCGTTCATAGCCAGCATCCCTGTCGATGCTCCTTCCCCTGCTCCGATCCCTTCTGTAGTCTCGATCCAAGCTCCTGTCAACGCTCCTACCACGGCTTCGATCGCGGCTATAGCTGCACTCCCGGTCACGGTCTCTGCTCCGGTTACGCCCTCGGTCATGCTCATCTCTATAGCTCTGATCCAGGTTGTTTCCCCAGCTTTGGCTGCGCCCTCCACTGTGCCAGCTTCTCTCACTATAGCCACTTCGAGCACTTTTGCCATCAAACTCTGCATGGTCATCCATTACATCTAAAGCTCTGTCCTCATAGTCAAGGGAGGGGCTTCTCTGCAGCGCAGCAGCCTGCACTTTCCTTGGTCTTTTCACTACCTGTTCAGTACAACAGAAAACAAACAAACAAACTCTTATCAAAGATCAGAATGCGAAATTGAACAGATGAATATTCTTCATGTTTCAAATATATGCTGGGGAAAAAAAGAAGGAAGAACAATATTCTATTTATTATTGGACAAGATCTGTGTATGCAGAACATAATTTGCCTCACGTTAACTTCTATTTTGCACCACTCGTTATTCAGTAATTAGACATTATAAAATAAACATTTTATTCTCAGTTTTTCAGCAAGATAACTTAGTGATACTGTTGATTAATTTCCATTTGTTTCACCTGCAGAAACTATGTTTTTGTTTTATTTATTTTGTACTTCGCATGTGGCAAAGGACTGCTTTGCTTTGTGCCTTTACATACTCTTTATAGAGTTTTTTCTTTATAGAATAAAACCAAAATCCTGACTGGTTACATATCACTGTACACGGAATACATTTGGAATTTACTTACAATGGTGGCCACCTTTCCACTTTTCCTAAGCTGCTGAACTGCAAAAGAATGTAGAACATTTTCCATCGGGGTCCCATTAACTATAACCACTCGGTCATTTTCTCTGGAAATGGGAAGGGAGATAAAAAAAAGAAAGAGAAGATTTAAGAGGAGTCTTCATGAAAACAGCAGAACAAAATTTCTTCTTTTGTTCCTTTTTTTTTAACAGAGGAAACCTATGGATTTAATTCAGTTTAACGAGAAGTTTTGCTTTAAAACTGTGTTTGCTATATTAATTCTAAAATATCGGAATACCAGAAGCAGCTTTCAGTACATCTAAAAACTAGACATTGAGCAGCACTGTCTTTGTGTACATATCGTGTTCTGCTTAACTACCTTGCCATAATGTTTTCTAAAGAACATTTGTGATGAGCATTGAAACTTTTTTATTTCGGTCTTTCAGGACTCCTAGTTTTTCACACCTAGTGCAAGACTTCTTTCACATAAGGATTTCATGAAAGCTTCAAACTGCTGCAGCCATACCAGTATTTAGGCAAATATTGAAGGTACAACTGCAGTACATTTTTCTTAAAGTCTGATGTTCAGGTCACATTTACTCTGTAGCAAGCTGATTGGGAGAAAAAAAAAAACCAACAAAACAATACTAGTCCTCCTTGCCCTAAAACACAGGCCAGCTGAGATTACTAACTTTTCTGTTCAGACCTCCTGCATATCCAATAGACCACTAACACCTAACTCACCTAACCCCCTATGAAACAGCCCCATAACACTGATTAATTTAACCCCGTAAGTTTCATAAAGGCATTTCAATGCAAAAAGTGAAGAAGATTAAAAAAACCCTAATTACTACTCCTCATACTCCTTATATTAGTTTATTCTGGTGACTACCCAGTTACAGTCAAAGCACTAGCTCAACAAATTACTGGTTACTTTGCCATTTTCTGCTAGATAAAAGAAATCTTTGGTATCAACTATTTTATCATTATTATAATCAAATCATATCACAATCTTCTGTTCAAATAAGAAGATTATATACTCTAAGCCTCCATTTGTAAGGCACTTTAACTACTAAATGATTTTTGTGTCTCTTTTCATACCCTTCCAATTTCTTTTAGTGGATGAGTATGCCAGAACAGCATGCTGTATTTCAGTATCAATTTCATCCAGGTTTATGCAGGAATTAAAACAGCTCTCTGGACAGTCCATACATCCAAAGCTAGTACTGAACTCAATGTTGCAATATTATGCCAAGAGGTCATCTACATGCACTCATTTTACCCTACAAAAGATGACAGGATGGTTTTACCCATCCACGCTGAAGGTTAGACCTATATTAACTGATTTGGAGGAAAAGCTTTGCCTTCATTTTTCTTCAGAATGTGTTTTGCCTGAAAGCGCCCAAATATCTCGGTAGTCTCTTGCCATCATCAATTTACTTATGATCTTTCATAATTTCTGGACATGATTTCATTCCCAAATTACAAGTGATTACAGAACATGATGGATGACAGTGGTGGTGTGCAGGGGTCACTGCTATAAAACATAGGATATGTGCACTTCTGTTAAAAATTATTTGTTACGTGCTTTACAATTACCCTTTTATTTAGCTACTCAACAACAACTCCCATGTCAGCCATTTCATTTTCTGACCAAAAATAAATGCATGGCAAAAGGGACAGAATCTACTCTCTTGATTTATTATTGCTGCACAATGATTTGGTATTCTCTCAAATCGTCTAGTCCTCATCAGGTATTTCAGACCAAAGGATGAAAAACTGATGTAGGACAGAAACTCTCAGCCTACAGATTAATTGTTTGTACATGACAGATGCTGGCTCACCAAGGATGAAGTTATCAGAAAGACAACAGAAACTCTTTATTTCCATAATTTTCTCTTTCAGATATAAAGAAACATTTAGCAAACCTTATTTGGGCTGACTTAAGTCATTCTAAGAAACTAATGACTGATAACGGAACATGTTTACTGGAAGAGGAACAAGGAGGTTTTTTAAGATACTAAGTCGTTCTACTGTTTCTTTAAATGAAATTAAATCTTGAAAGAAACATACCTAACTGTTAAAGACTTTTCAACACCACCACTAAAATGCAATGTCTTTACCAAACAGCAACACCTCTGTGAAGGGTTTACTCATTATGTTGTTTTGGGGTTTGTTTTTTTTTTAAAGACATCTAGATATTCAATAGGGCACCAAGTCTTGAGGTGATTAAATCACCAGGATTTCAACCATGTCTGTCTAAAGGTTTCATGTACTCTACCGCCATGCCCCTCAAAATGCCAAACAAAGAAAAAAGTGCTTACTGAAGTAATCCATCTGCTGGACCACCTGGGAGAACATCCGATATTACTATTGATGTTTCACCATTTTCAAAATGAGGGTTATCTCTGCCGCCAGAAACTGCAATCCCAAATCCTCGTTTTGAATCCTTCGCAAAAAAACCAAATACAACAAAACTTGAATACATCGACAGGAATTTTGACAGGAAGAAATAAGAGGAACATGAATGTTCTCATGATGGCACTCTTAAGTAAATATTAAAATATAATAGCTGCATGCATAGTGCAGCAGAAACACACAGTACCTCTAGATTTAAGTAAGATTAGGTTTACACATCCATGTATCAAGATGACAAGTTCCTGTCTTCCAAAACCTCTACAGCCTTATGATTGTTAGTAATTAAGTAAAGAACTCACTAAATTTGCCTGCATTTTGCTTCACCATCCCATGGGTTATTTATACCAAATTCATTGTTAGGTAAATCTATTTAGTTAGTGATGCCTCGGAAAATAAAACAGCTTTCCCAGGATCTCATCTTCCTTATGATTATTAAGTAGTTCCTCGATCAAAATAACAAGATAATGGTTGATTACAAAGAGCAAGCAGTGAACTTGTGCATTGCCTATGTAATCATCCTCTTTCACAATCAACTATTTTAAATATGTAAATTATGTCAAACCTGTCATCACAGAAATAACAGATCCATAGAAGTCTTAAGAAAGCATTCATAAAACCAAAGAAATGCTTCACAGAATGCCAAGGAAACATGTCGATAGCACCAAACCTGAGAACTGTTAGCATAACTGAACTGCTGACAGCAAGGAGAGCACAAAACCACCCAAGTTTAATTTTATCAGCTATTTAACATACACAACTTATCACCAAAAATTACAAATTATGTTGCATTTGAACAAAACATTCTAACATAGTGGCAAAGCAATACATCAAATTAAAGTCATACTTTCCCCCCAACACCCAATCACCATATGTAGTTCATCATATATCACCTTGTGTTCCACTAATGCTGATAGCAACTGGTTCTTTCTTTGAGGAGGAAAAAAGCAATGTGGTTTTCTTTCAAAACAGCACTTCACTTGCTACAGCTTAGTTTTACAGGAAGCAGTTTGATGTTTTACACCAAAACAACAGATTCAAAGTAATGGTAAAATTAATGGTAGTGGCTGATACAGCAAGTTCAGTAGCCCTTCACCCTCTAAGTAGCCTAAGTCTGCCTCTGTGGTAAAGAAGTAATGCTAATTTACACAATATCAGAGATCTGAAATGCTAGAAAGGAACTTAGATGCTAGTTCCAGGAACTAAGATCTTCTTCTGCCATGTTCTTCCTGTCTACCTCCGTAACCAACCTCCTTTCAACCATACTTTCTCACATGAAACAAGCTATGTAGAAAAGATCACTATTTCACCTTGGGTAATCAGTTCCGTTCAGTGCAGAAGAAGTGAAAAAACTTGAGCTCAGTGCAGGCTGCCCATGAACACAGATCATCAGAACAGCTGGGAAGACTACCACCACCGAAACCAAAGTGCACACCTGGTACTGTGGTGTGGCAGCCTAGCTATTAAAGGCACAAGTGCTCTATTTTCTTTAATTCAAAAGGACTCCACTTAATGAGAAACTTCCTCTTTTCTCAAAAAAACCCAGCTTTTAAAGTGACACCTATAGACCACCTTTTTATAAGTTTTAATGACAGTGTTTTTCCACTGGATTCTACACTAGTATATGTTAAAGTACCTTACAAAAATAAAATCAGTGGAATACTGCTCAGTGATTACTACAAAGCCTGGACATCAACCACAACCTGCTGGATAGAACCATCTGCTTTACTTTTAAGGCTCTCCAATAATTAATTTAGCTATGTGGCTGACATGCGGTATATCACACTGACATTAGAAAGACCAAAGAGCAAATATGGCACTTAAATTGTTAACTGAATTTACTCCTAACATTAAAGAGTTGCGCTATTGTATGAGTAGCAACTAAGCTTTAAAATAAAAACCATATCTGATTTGGACAATGAATTAATCCTATTGTAGACTCAGACATGCTAATGACATCTATTGCAAAACATATTCAGAGTAAACCAGTGCTTGGATATTTGAAAACTAAAAATATAACAGGCACTCACTCACCTTTTGTAAGGTCACTGTGTACTGTTCCCATATCAGCTCTTCCATGCCTGGGGCCTGTTGCACACAGAAACCAATTAGTAAAACACATAGTGCATAACTATTTAAATTAAAATGTGAAATACCCAACTAAAACACTTTAAAAATAATTTGCATATTCTAATATTTTGGGAGAATTAGTATGAAATTAACGTATTTTAAATAATGACAATTTTTCTTTAAAAAGGAAAAAAATATTAATAGGTCCAGAGTGGTAGAATCCCTTCATGTTTCACTGATTTAACAGCTCATTCTGATTTTCTGAAAAATCCTTATTCAGCAAAAGCATTTAATTCAGATCAATTAGCATTCTATAGCCCTGATTCAATAACATATAAAATACTTATGGCAGACCTTTCTGTCCCAGTATGCAGTAAGATTAGCAGTTGAAACTGAGGTTTTCAAAATGAACTAGACTTCAGATCTCTTGAGTCTTGTTCATGTGGATTTAACAAAATGTTTTGTCCACTATGAATTACATAGCTAAATATTTAGGTTTCCATCAAGAAATTAAATTTTACAGGAAAACACAATATATCACTATATAGTACAGGTATAGCCATTTTTGTGACACTGCTCAGAGACCTTTTTTTGCCACATTTCCAGTTAAAACGGATCACTTTTATCTTACATGATATAACCTGAAATCTTTCCAACATCACAGCTTAAAATATAATACAGAATAATCACCCAGCTGTGATGCATCATATAGCACACAGCCAGCCCCTTCAATGTCGGCCCTGTAAAACCAGGAGAAAAATGAGCTACTGCACTGCAGAAAAACGACACTGAAAACATTTCAGAATGGAAAGCATCCATTGCAGAAGAAAAATCCAGGCACTGCATAAGTATGTGCAGGCACATAATCAAGCTACATGTTTTATTTGTTTTTACTGAAAGTGGTCTTCCTTTATCTCAGAAGACTGAATCTCAGACAGAAGTTCAGTTCAGACTTAATGGTATTTTTAAAGGCATCACAGGGAGTAATGACAGCTAAACTCCAAAACATTAGACAGAGAAGTGACACAAGAAGGGTATGCCTGTACTTTAAGGCATCCCTTGCATTTTCAGAGTAACACTTCTGGCAGTGCACAACTGTTCAGCAAGCTATGGATGTTATTTCTCATATGCAAAAAAACCCTTGTTGCATAGTTCCAGTTGATTCTGTGCACCACAAAGAGAAACTAGATTTACATTTTACACTGCACATTTACTGTATTGAAACACAAAAGTAAGTCCTGCTCAGAGATCCTGAAGGAATATGCAAAACATTCAGCATTTTTACCAGGAATTTTACAACACTGAACAGTGTTAAATTTCCACTGTTCTGCCAGAAAATGAACAATGATTTCCAGTTTCCAGAACCTCTGGTGTCTAATTAAAAAGAAAATTAGAAATAGATGTAGGAGATGATTGGTTATATTAAAAGTAATACATGTAAGTAATTGTTTCTAAATTTCGACTTGTCTAGGTCAGACAAGAATGTGTTCATAACTATTAGCATTAAAACACGTGTTTCTTGGGGTCAGTGTTGAATGTGCCGAATCACATAGTAAAATTATTTTATCTGGTATTGCCATTTAACCAGCTAACATGTCAAAGCTTTCAGCTATCTGAAACTGAACTCGACATATTCCCTTACACAGAGAATCTATGCCACAAGTGAAAAATTCCTCCTTAACTAAGCTCTTCCTTCGAACTGCTGTGATGTTGCCGTAAATGGAAGTGACTAGGCTTGCTTATCCGGCATGTAGGGAACAGTTTACCTACTACTGACCCTTCCTACAGTCCTGCTTTTCTATGTATTTTTAAGCTCTGCAAAAAATGAGTCTGTGCTGAAGAGGGGTCTCAGTGTCATTTAAATTCCATCTGACTGCAGCGAATAAACTCTTAGAAATGAAAGTCAGTACCAAATGATGGGTAAAATCTGAAGGACAAGCAGATAGGTTCAAATTTTGTAGAAGCACAGAAGATGGAAAATCTTTTCCATCCTCCTCTCGGTAAAAAAGCCTCAACAACTTACACATGTAACACAAACATCACTTAAATTCAGTTTGCACTGTATGCAGCTCCTACCAACACAACTTCCCAGCCAAGAATACTGAGGCCAGCTCTGAGCAGGTTCAAGAGTAAGGCAGGCAGAACGCACTCACGGGGCAAAGACAGGCCTGAGAAATGACTGCTTATTCAGTACAACACGGCAGGAAAAGGACTGAGGAAAGCACTGTAAAGGTATCGGGGACGAATGTAAGGATATGAAATAGGAAACTTACGGGAATTTCCTTCCAGAAAACTAGGCCTTCCATGAGCAGTGGCATAAGTATAACCTTGTGCACAAGTGGAGAGATGTATTGGGTACTAAACCAAAGCATCATAAGCCTACAGAGTTAAGTTTACTTTACTCTGACAAATAAGTTTTATGGCATCTGGTCCAGAAAAAAAAAAAAGTAGTAACAATGAAAGAGAAACTACTGCCTACAGACACTAAAATTAAGGTCTTGCAAGATGCCACGTCCATAGTATCATCTCATTTGTGCCTAGAATAAAATGCTCATAGTATCAGTGACTGTTTCAGGTACATTCTATGAACATCTTTGGGGTTAATTTGTACCTTGAAACTGTTACTGAAAATTCAACAAAAGATAATTAAGCAATTCACTTTTAAATTAGTAAGTATTTGTTAAAGTAATCCATTTTTTGAAACTGCTCCTTGGGAAACGGTCTCCCATTTACTGCACTTTGCATCAGAGAAGGAAAGCACACTATGTACTTGCAAAGCTGATTTTGTACAATGTAATTACCAGGACAACAGGACTAGTTCTGCTGTACTGATAAAGCAATGCAGGCTCTGCAACACAGTTCAAAGAACTGAATGGTCACCTTGGAAGCCCGTAAGGCAAAAACAATCTCTAAACAATAATCTCTTTAACATTATAAAATGTACTGCTGCTTGCCATTGTCACGATGCTAACCCATACCATCAGAGTAATGGAGAAGATTGAGAGGGAGGGAGAGACTACAAATGTTACAAATCATCAGCTGGGGACTTGATCAAAACTAATATCTAAGTCTCCACCCGAATTGTGAAATTCCTGTACTCCACATTTAGTGATGTGACTCTCCTCTGAATGCATCAAGTGATGAGTTATGAAAAGCCTTCATCACCTTGCCAATTTCTTCATACTTCATCTGTAAGGAAACACAAAGGGATCCTGAGCAGCTTGTGCATTCCTTACAGGATCGCAGTTTCACTGCAAGATTGCACACCAAAACACTGGAGAGAGAAAGGCAGGCAAAATGGTTAAGAACCCCACCTCCAGTTACTAACAGTAACTGTTTTACCACCCAGGTTTCACACAGACAACAGGCTACCTGCAGTAAATGCAAATTATTGTAATTAGCTAGTCTAAATTCATTAGGGACTATAGTCAGACCACTTCTAATTAGAACACTGCAGTCAGGATTTGCTTAAATCTGTCTAATGCTCATATACTAAAATGACAGGTGCTTTCTAAATACCCAAAATAGACTGTTTAGCAGAATCTTTGGCAGGAAACTAGTCAAACTGCTAAAATCGCCAGTGTGCAACAAACAGGCAGCTGTTGCAGCTCTAATTGACAGTCATCAAGAGATTTACACAATTACTTGCTACTGAGAGATCACCAAATCACCAAAGACAACTTCATTCGTGCTGAAAGAAGAACAAAACCAGAAGACCCGCCACAACAATCATCTGGCAAAAAAAGAGAGTCGGAGAGGGAAGGGATATACAAAGGGAGGAGGGGAAGAAAAGACGTGGAGCAAGATGCAACAAAAAGCAACTCACGTGCCCTTTCAAAATCCCCAACTTTTTGACTGCATGTGACCACATTCTCTGCAAAGCTTGAGCTGTCTTCATTGTTGCAGGATATAATCTGTGAGGGAGCGCCGTACATCCCGTCTTTTCATCTGTTTCCACCACTCAACACGGTTATGTAATTCTAATACAATAGTGGCCTACATACTCGAACAAATCCTGCCGTCAGTTTCACTCAGAAACACATCAAAACCACAGCAAGGAAATGCACTGGGAGTTTAACTAACTCCCAGTTTCAGAGATCCCAGGAAAATGCAGTTCTGTAATCTTGTGTTTGCTTGTTTGTTTTTAAAAGGAGTGTTGAAAACAGATCACTGTGCAGCACCTTATTCTTCTTCCAAGCACATAGGGGTTCACCCCCCCAGGAACCTAATTTAAACTTACAAGAAAAGAGGCTTAAGAAGCACAGTGCAGATGATCTGAAAATTCATATACTGACTATAATATTTTATAGAACTATGTGGGCTTGGCTCCAACAAGAAAAAGGAGAAATAAATACAAAATTATACTCACTGCAAATAACATTATTTGCCATCAAACGTTTAGTAAAGTATCATTTGTAAGAACGATAAGCTAATTGTACGGCCAAACAGATAGGTTACTTTATTGGAAAATAGGTCAAGCTATCACTCCCATTTATGCTGCATGAATGCTGTGAAATTTAAGCCTCAAGTGAACTTTTCCCCTAGACTTTATGTAAGTTTCACAGGCAGTGAACAGAGAGGAAGACTACCAAGTTTTGTACACAATGCTAACCAAAACCTCAATACATAAATTTCATTTTTCACTAGTAGAGCAATTTTAACTGCTAAAGAGTATTAATTCAGACAGCAGTGGAAAATGTGAAGGGTTGTGCTGTTCATTTCTCAGTGCAGTTTTTTTTGTTGTTGTTTGGTTTGTTTTTGGGGGTTTTTTTGGTGTGGTTTTTTTGTTTGTTTGTTTGTTTTGGTTTTTTGGGGTTTTTTTGAGGGGGATGCAGTTAGGGAGAATAGTGAGTAGGAGGGCCACAGTGGGACAAAGCATGTGTTCCACTTTTTCCATTCAAAATGAAGACTGAATTCAGCATTCTGTATTTTGACTGTGACCCCACCTCTGCACTGGCCAGCCGAACTAGGATGAACAGAGGCTTGCACCTTCATCACTGAGCTGCCAAGAGTGAACACCAAGGGGATCCAGGAGAAGCACACTGACACCAGCGCCCAACATCAGGCTACCCACTCGGATGTGAGTAAGACTTTTATTAGAGTTTGGTCAAAATAGTTTAGAATCTCCATCAACATTTCTAAAGAGCACATTCCTCTTAACAGACTCACATTCACAGTTTCCAAAACTGGTATTTATTTATTTATTTATTTATTTATTACCAAAAGGACAGGAAAAAGAAACAAATGCAAGTATGTCTTTGAGACTTGTCTAGCCTTGTTTTCTTAGCTTTTCTGTTTTCCTCCCCCTTGCCCTGAAAAAGCTTCAGAAGCACCTTGAATACAGAAGAAAAGACCGTGATGAGATAAGAGAATAAAAATTGTGAAACATTATCCATGACCTGCAGCAGTTACAACAGCAAGGACTCTTCTTTGTTGGTTTTGGACTATCCTTTTTCTCTAAAGGAACATACTGAGAAAAAGGAATGGATTGCCTCCACCAAAATTTAAAATGAAATTTTTCTGAAAAGAAATTTTAAAAAATAATCAGGAAATCTAGGAACATTGCTGCAAGTGAAGGGACCAGAGAGTTAACAGAAAGATGCAGGTGTTTGCATTTGGATGTTTAATTTTGAAGAATACTTACATCTTGATGTAGCTTCAATTCAATCCTTTTAAACTGAGATAGAAAAAAATTCCAAACAAGCATTGTCCCAGATACTGTCCTTTCACTTTACTTGCATGCCTCTTCACAAAAAATAACTATAAAGGGAAGCTATAATCTAACTTCACTCCTAGCACAAGATTATAAAGGCAATTACAACCCTTTTACATACGACACCTATTATCCACAGACATTTAAAACTGGAACTCTTTAAAAGCAAGCTCAATTCCAATGACAGAAACACACTCTGGTTTTTCTGGGAGTCTATTATGACAATAAAATGTTTGTGAATCATGTAGAAAAAGAAAACTAAGCATGATGATCTGGTTTATGAACTGGGGAAGGTGAAAAGAAAAAAGCTCTCAACTCAACTGAGCAACCTCAGAACATCACAAAACCTTACAGCAGCAGGCTGCATCTCTCCACTTACCCTGGCGTCAAAGTTTTAAACCTAGCACTATGTTTTGATCTCTTCCTCTACAAACAAGGAAGAAAAAGGGTGTTTCCTCACACATAATCTATCAAGCAAGACACAATCTGTCCAGGCAAGCAGAAAGGACAACTTAAACAGTCTAAATGGCTCAATTATGAAAGTAACACAAAAAAAGAAGTCTCCTTGCCCTTCAACTATTCCTGTCCCCCTTCATATGCTACTGTGGATGTAAGCATAGAAACCTTGAAAGGTGAGCCTAGGTTGTCCCTGAAGACAGACTTACACAACAAAGATAAACAAGAACTTCAAGTTTAAGTGAAAGTTATCCACTCATAAGAGACAGAGGGGCAGGGACT
This sequence comes from Hypocryptadius cinnamomeus, assembly GCA_013400635.1. Lineage (NCBI taxonomy): Eukaryota > Metazoa > Chordata > Aves > Passeriformes > Zosteropidae > Hypocryptadius > Hypocryptadius cinnamomeus. Next base: position 57,986 of record VYZP01040418.1, read on the forward strand.
CTTCTAGCCACAGACTGGCTAGAGGGTGGAGGGAGTCCAAAGCTGCATCAAGATGTAAGTGTTCCCGATCTCAAACACCAGTTACACTATCAGAGAAACTGCCTTTACATCTCACCTGCCCTCATAAAGGCAATTATGATGGACAAAAAAGGATGGCCTTAGAGTTACAGACTTTCAAAGGTCCTGATTCACTTCAGTTTCTGGGTAACAGTAAAGAGATGCCCTCTGTATAGAGTGGAGGCTCAGTGAAATAAGAAGCAATCTACGCATCAGTGTGCCGTGTGAAGCACCACATCCCCTCTTTCTCAGCTGAATGCCATAGCCCAGGTTATTAAAGATGTCTACAAAATTATTATGATGATGCAACACAAGCTGCAGAGCCAGAGCTTGCCAAGTATTCTCAAGATAGTGAAATGTGGCTGTAGAGGAACAGGACCTTCACCAGGCCTTTCTGGTGCAGTGAGGAAGCCACTTGGAAGAAGGCTCCAGTTGATGTGTCTCCATGAATTATCTGTGTATGATGCAGCACACCTTTGATTAGGATCCAGGAAAAGGAGAAAAAAACTACTTTTACCCACGGATCGTTCACAATACAGCCAACATCTTGCACAAAATGAGGTACCTTGTTTACTACCAATAAATGCTCTGATTCAGAGAAGCATATCCTATTTTTCATATAGGTTCCTGCACCAATACAGCAGGTCCCAGAACAGCAACAAATTCTTCTCAAGAAACAGGTTCCTAGAATGATGAATGGCTCAAATTAAATAAAGAGAAGTGATAAAAAAATGGTTTGCAAAAGACACCCATAAGAAGTAAAAGGTAACTGCTCTTCAACAATGGCAGAAATGCCTTCTCTTTCCTCCTAGGGGTACAAAGAAGAAATTTAAGGTACAGCTCCATGTTAAAAGATCATCAATTCTACTTTCACATTCCAGTAAAATCAAACATGGTTGCTAACATCACAATAGGTTATATTATCAGGATGCAGGAAGTTGAGGAAAAAAAAGTCACAAACTGTACACACAAGTATACTTCCATAATGGAATGGAAATTTTTTAAGAAGAAGAAAAAAATCACATAGAAATTAGACAGACAATCCTTTCTTCCTCCTCCCTCTAATGGAGAATTATCAGTTACATTATATAAGCTTTGCTTTCACCCAAATTACCCAACAAGAACTAATATTAGCAAAATACTTTTGCTCTACTGGCGAGGTAACAAACACATTCATCAGCAACCTGGTCAAGTGGAAGTTGTCCCTGCTCATGGCAAGGGGGTTGGAATTGCATTATTTTTTAAGTCCTTTCCAACCCAAATCACTCTGTGATTTTGTGTACTACCAGACCTTGTGTCAGAAACTGCTTTTTTTACACAATGCATGTAGAAACAACAATCTGAAGAGCTGCCTAAAAAGACCTCAAGAAAACATAAATTGAGCACAATGTTTCTAAAAATTTGTTTTTCATAGATAAATAAGGTATAATCATGATCAGTTGAATGTCACTATACAGAAACATAAACCATTCTTCATGTAAAAGACAAGATATTGTTTAAAGCTTTTCTTAATCATATTTCACCCAGGAGTTATACCATTCGGTTGCAATAAATTGTAAATTCTATCTAAAATCGGCAAATACTGCATGAAGTACAACAAGGCCATTCCAAGCATTCACAAACCGTTCTTTACTTCTTAAGTTTCATGAAAACTTTCAAAATGACCAAATGAGAACGGTTAAGTATAGTTAACTAAACAATAATGAAAGGGTCTTTTGTTTTACTTCTTTCAGGAATAGTATGAATCCATCATGACAACAATGCCACAGTCATTACTTGACACTGTGCTGAGCACTGTTTCACTATGATTTTTGCTTCCAGTTAGCAAAACTACTACTTCTTACAAATTAACCAGTACCAAAGCTCTCAGATGCACAGCCAAGAGCAAAATTTAGGTTTCTTGACTTCAAGTCAAGTAGCCTAAGTGTTGTGCAAAGAAGCCAACACAGAGATTTCCCCCATTTCTGTCAAATACAAGTCTTGCAGGAAAACAACTCCTGTAATTGGAAAACAGGGATCAACCTTCTCCCAGTGTGGGAGTTTGAGCCAGCTAACAGGTGAGGAAGAGCTCCAGGGTGGCAGATCCTGCATTCATTTCCACCTCTTGTTGCACCACGACACAACAAATGCCTTCCAGACTGCAAACTGAACCAGAATCCACTCCAACCCAGAACCAGGAAGATGAAGGGCAACAAACTATTCATCAAACTATTCAGAATATTAATTGACAAATGCATCTAGGTCTCATTTGCATTGCAGCCCTGATATCAACATTCACAGCATAATGTCCCAGATCTCCTAGTGCACAAAAAATTGCTTAACAAATTAGCCCAAGGGGATGGAAAAAGGTTTCACACACAGAGAAGATCTATGCTGATCTGGATCTTTGACAAGTTGTGTGCTTTTTAATGCAAAATATATCACTTCATCCAGTTCACAGCATTTAAATGATAAATAAAGCTTAAATGAAATTAAGGATATCACACAATCTGCCCAGTGCAGCAGCCTCTGCAGCAGCATTCTTCAAATGGCTCACAGTGATGAAACAACATCCCCAGTTGAGAGAATTTCTTTAGGAATTTGCCCAAGCACAGGGAAAAAAAAACACCAAAAAACAAACCCACATCAAAATAGAGGCATAGGATTTGAGTTTTGTAAGTATTTAATTTTTCTGCAATTCCAAAATAGAAAGGGACTAACCTGGACACTGAAAAGAAGACAGTAAAGAATGTGGCATAAGGCATCCTTTTGGTGGATTATAGCATAGGGCACATAACCACTGGATAGTTCAGTTTTGTTTCAACTCTGTATTAAAGAAGCACCTACATAAAAATGGGGAGGCTGCACATATAAATATTTGTGTAATGCATACACTAGACTCTTTGGTGAAGGAAAAAAAAAAGCAACTTGTTTTTGGGGAAATTTTTTTCAGTTCGAGACAGTAAGATACTCTCCAGGAAAACTGTATTTCCTACATATTTTTACCAAACATTTACCAATTATACTGAAAATTTTCAGAAAGTGGGACAAACATTTTTGAAGGTAGAAAAGGGAGAATCAAGATTTTATTAAAATATTTTGAGGTCAAGTCACAATTCACCTTAGAAATTGGTTATGAAAATCTAAGGTGCATTTTATTTTTAATTTGTTTGTTCTCTTGCTTTCTAGGTGCTTTCTCCTTCTCAGACTTGTCAAAGTTTCCTTGCCTCTAAAAATGAGCACTTTTGGAAGGTTCTCACAAGACCAACACCCCTTTTCATCTTTGGCTATGCAGTTTTTCCTTCACAAACACACAACCTCATAGGCTGGGGTACAGCTTTGCATGGTATGAACTAAGCAAATTCTTTCTGACCATCACAGTTTCCACACTCCTCCTGCTCATTTACATGCAGCCCCTTGACTCTGTGAATTCTGCTGCTCAGTTCTTAAAAAGAAGCCAAGACAGCTTTCTAAAGCTACAAAAACATCCTCATTTTTTCTCACTGAATTACTCTCTTGCCATTTCTGTCAGCTGAACTGGCAGGCCAAGGGAGATGGCAGAACAAATATTAGAACTCTGCAGCTAAATTCAACTTGGACAACAGATGAGGCCTCACTTTTAAGGAAGTGAATATATAAAAACAAGAATTTATAAAAGGGACAGATTAAATCATAGAATCATTTAGGCTGGAAATGGCCTCCAAGATCATTGAGTCAAGCTGCTAATGTAACACTGACAGGATCACCACTGCACCATATCCCTAAGAGTATACCCACATGGCTTTTAAATACCTCCAGGGACGGTGACTCAACCATGACCCCTGGCAACTTGCTCCGGTGTTTGATAACCCCTTCTATGAAGAAACCTTTCCTAATATTCAATTGAAACATCCTCCTGGCACAACTTGAGCCTATGTCCTCTCATTTTGCCACTAGCTGTCTGGGAGAAGAGACCCACACCCACCTTTCAGGCAGTTGTAGAAAGCAATGAGGTCATCCCTGCTCCTCCTTTTCTCCAGGCTAAACACCCTCAGTTCCCTCAGCTGCTCCTCACAGGGCTTGTGCTCCAGACCCTTCACCAGTTGTTTCCCTTCTCCAGACACGCTCCAGCAATTCAATGTCTTTCTTGGAATGAAGGGCCTAGAACTGAGTACAAGATTTCAGGTGTGGCCTCACCAGTGCTGAGGACACGGACAATCACTTCCCTCATCCTGCTGGCCACACTATTGCTGTACAGGTTCGCATGCCATTGGCCTTCTTGGCCACCTGGGCACAGCTGGCTCATCCTCAGCTGCTGTCAACCAGCACCCCCATGCCCTTTTCTGCTGGGCAGCATTCCAGCCACTCTGTCCACAGCCTGTATCACTACTTGGGGTTCTGATGAAAGCGTAGGACCCATCCTTTGGTCTTGCTGACCCTCATGCTGTTGGTCTTGGACCATGGATCCAGCCTGTCCAGATCCCTCTACAGAGCCTTCCTACCCTCCAGCAAGCAGATCAGCACTCTCACCCAACTTAGTGTCATCTGTCCAGATCATCAATTAACTTATTAAACAGCACCAGACCCAGTACTGACCTCTAGGAAACTCAATTTGTTTCTGGCAATCAGCTGGATTTAACCCCACTCACCATCACTCTTAGGGACTGGCCATCTAGCCAGGAGCATGGAATAAAAAGAGACAAAGACTTCTATGGAAAAGACAGGAACAAAGAAGTTCCCAAGAGGCTACTTAATAGTATGAGAAAATATATTATGTATTATATTGATTATATTATAATAAATATTATATATTTATTGATTGTCCCACTCAGTTCTGTCCTGGTGTGCCCCCACCTCAAGTCCTGTGTGCAGTTTTGGGCACCACAACCCCCCAGAAGTTAAAAAGCTATCCAAGACGGTGAAAGACTTTGAGGGGGAGGTGTATGAGGAGCAGCTGAGGTCGCTTGGTGTGTTCAGCCTGGAGAAGAGGAGACTGAGGGGAGCCCTCACTGCAGTTACAACTTCCTTGTGAGGGGAAGAGGAGGGGCAGGCACTGATGTGTTTTCTGTGGTGACAGTGACAGGACCTGAGGGAATGGCCTGGAGATGTGTGAGAGGAGATTTAGGTTGTATATTAGAAAAAAGTTTTTCCCCCAGCGGGTGTTTGGGCACTGGAACAGCTCCCCAGGGCAGTGGTCACAGCATCAGCCTGATAGAGCTCAAGGAGTGTTTGGAAAATGCTCTCAGGCACATGGTGTGATTCTTGGGGATGTCCTGTGCAGAGCACAATGTAATTTTTATTTACACATATATGCACACTAAATAGATGCCCTGTGGCACAGACGAGCAGAAAGCAAGCCTGCTTTCTTTCCCCCGCCGGCTCAAGGATGCACGTTACAAAGGCTTGCAAGCACCAGGAGCAGCGCTGCCTCTTCCTGCTGAATTTGCAGGGCACTTTGAAGTCCCGAGCAGGCAGCACCAAAGCAGCAGCAGCAG